>RJWK010053391.1:0-15370 GCA_004363435.1 Platanista minor
TGGCCTGCTATGTGATGTTTATGTGAATCTTTCTTGGTTGGTTTATTGGGATATAGCTAAAATAACCTGAGAGATAGGGTCCAATGACATGGATTAATTGGACAAATACGAACTGAGCGCCTCTGATAGCCAGGATACTAGTGGAATTGCCATGCTTAAGAAGACAGGCCTCCGATTCAACAGCCTGGGTGTGTAATGGAGTCAAGCTAGTGCCACTTTGTAACTTTAGGGGACAAATCATTTATCCTCTTTAAACTTCCCGTTGCTTCACTGTAAAATGAGGGTAGTAGCACCTACCTAGGGGTGCTGTGAGGAGAGTAGCACCTGCTTTATAGGGCTGTAAGAGCATCTGCTGTGTTAACGTTGGTCACATCCCACCTGACAAGCCCCTGTTCATCCTCGACATCTCTCGGGCCCTCTGACCTCCCGTGTCAGAGCTTTGTGCTCCAGCTCTCCCTGGTCCCTCGAGCAGGCAGCTGTGGCACTTAACCCCTCCCTGTGGCATCCTTTGCTTTGGTGCCTGCACCTGGACCTGACTCTTCTGGATGAAGGGCTGCACTGTACCCATCTCTATAATCCAGGGCCCTCAGGGTGTCTAGCGCATGGCACTTTAAAAATTTTTTTAATTTTATTGAAATACAGTTGATTTACAATGTTGTGTTAGTTTCTGGTGTACAGCAAAGTGACTCAGTTATACATATACATATATTCATTCTTTTTTAGATTCTTTTCTCATATAGGATATCCCAGAATATTGGGTTGAGTTCCCTGTGCTATACAGTAGGTCCTTGTTGGTTATCTATCTTATATATAGTGTGTGTGTATGTTTTATATATGTAAATATATATATATATATTTCATATTCTTTTCCATTATGGTTTATCACAGGATATTGAATATAGTTCCCTGTGCTCTACAGTAGGGCCTTGTTGTTTATCTGTTCTATATATACTAGTTTGCGTCTGCTAACCTCCAACTCCCAACCATCCCTCCCTCCCTCCCCCTTGGCAACCAGTGGTCTGTGAGTCTGTTTCTGTTTCGTAGGTAAGTTCATTTGTGTCATGTTTTAGATTCCACAAATAAGTGATATTATATGGTGTTTGTCTTTCTCTTTCTGACTTCACTTAGTATGATAATCTCTAGGTGCATCCATGTTGCTGCAAATGGCAGTATTTCATTCTTTTTTTATGGCTGAGTAATATTCCATTGTATATATATGTATATGTATGTGTATATATATATATATATATACACACACACACACACACACACACACACACACACACACACCACATCTTTATCTATTCACCTGTCGATGGACGTTTAGGTTGTTTCCATGTCTTGGCTATTGTAAATAGTAGCACATGGTACTTGATGTGTGTTTGCTGCTGAATAAATTAAAGAACAAAGCTTATGAATGACTGAGTACCACACATATCATATTATGATTATAAGAACTTTGGGCAAGAAAATAGAACAAAAAGGGAGAGTGCTTTGAGGCCCTGGAGAATTGAAAGGAGAGCCTGGCCTACCCACTGTTATTACCAGGCTGTAAATGTGTGATGCTTTCTACCATGGATGCCGATGTTTGATCAGACATCAAGGTAAAGAAACCCCTTGAGGTCAGAGCGGAAGTGTACTGAGTACTCAAGCTGCAGGTTAGCCACATGGCTTCACTAGCTAACGAGACTTACAGGTCTAGGTGGTTGACAAGGAGAGGCTCGTTTTGGTCTTTTTATGCCATGTTCTCCGCAGCTCACATGCCGGCACCTTCTTCCTCCAGTTGCCTCTCATCTTGCAGAAGGAAGTGTGTTTCTCTTCTCCAAGTTGCCTTTTTTCCGCTCTGACCATACCTCTTTTTTGTTGTTGTTGTCCATATAAGCTAGAGCATTAATACGATTGTTAATAACATTTGAGTTGAAAGGAAAATGTTCTCCTCCATTGTGGGATATGTGTGTAAAATCTTCAACATAGTCTGAACATGTGGGAAATTAAGGGGTAAGAACGTTTGGGAAAAGATCGTGTCTTGAAGGATTATTTTTTTCTCTCTACCCATCTCTTTGGCTCTCAGCATTGAAATCATGGTAAGGTCAGATGGTTGTGTGAAAAGAAGAGCCAATCAGCAGTGTGTACAGTGTTCTAGGTAGAATAAGTTCTTAGGGATTGATGGATGGATGGACGGATGGACAGACGGACGTATTTTTAAGAACATTTCTTCTTGAGTAAAGCTTGGTAATTCTCCCCAGTCTCCTTCCGTCCCTTCCCTGGTTTCTGCAAACTGGAGCCATAGAGTGATCTCCTTTCACTCTTTGCAGGGCTGCTGCAAAATTCACTTAGGGGATGTTAAATGATCTTGATGTCTCTCCAGTCTATAAATAAACCTTTTTTTAAATGGGGCCATCAGGGGACTTGACTGTATTTATTTTTGTAGCTCTCTCATTCTTCACTCACAGGGAACTGGCACATTTCGTAAGAATTTCCCTCATTGGTAACATTCAGTGATTTGTGTCTTTTATAGACCATTGTCTCTCTCCGGATATCAGAGCCGGAGGAACAGGCAGTTCCATACTTTCAAGCATGCTAGTTCTCAGGTCCGTGAGCAGTCTAGGGGAGGAATCATGCTCCGACTGGCATCCATCATTGTGACATCCTCTGGGTCTTCACACAGCTTCTCATCACATTACTCTTCTTGAGTTTACAAATCTCTTGATTTCATTTTCATTTGCCATCACAATGTAGTGGGACTAGCACTTGGCTGGGAATTAGGACGAGCCGTGTCTTTGGATCAGACACTCAACGTTTCTGGTTGGTAGTTTTTTCCTCTATAGAAGTTGAGACATCCAGCTTGATAGCTTCTGAACGCTGAAAGGATGCAGGCGGGGTTTCAATCTTTCATATCTTATGCTTTCTGGGAGCATTTTGCTCAGCCATGTGAGTGATTCAAAAAAATCTGTGTTCCCATGAGAAACAAGGGGAACTATGCTGGCCGCTTCAGGTGGTAGCTGCTAAAAATAAAAACCCTACAGTTGTTGGGGGCAATCAGTGTATTCCAGCTGTATTGATAAAAATCTAGAAACCAAACTGCAAAGTTGACCCATGCCTGTTATTTAATTAACATCCTCAGTGTTTACATTTTCCTTATTTCTAAATGACTTCTGATGGTGGAGTATCTTGCGTCCTTCGTTTTTGATTGCAGACCCCTCTCCCCCTTAGTGCTGATGCTAAAGCTAACCTCATCCCAAAAGTCGAAGTCCATGTCCAGCTGAGCCAGGGACTGCATCAGGGCAAGCACCTCGCATATAATTTGACTCAGCTGAACACATTGATTTTCTTGCAGCCAGGGCTTAACTCCCTCCATGGAAGACTCACATGAGGGGAAGAACAGATAGCAAAGTATTTGTTAAAATGATGGACTGTCCTTATTTCGCCTTCCGGCAGCAGAGCAATCTACTTGGAAACTAATTAGAGCGTTTCCCCCAACGGTGTTGATGATCCACTTCTCCTCCTGGCTGTAATGTGAACACTCCCGGGGTCTCCTAGACAGTCCTGCCTGTGTCAGGACCCAGCTGGCGACGGGGCGCCAGTCTCTCCATCTTTCAGCCCATCTCCCTCGAGGAGGAGAAGGTGGAGAGAGGCCCATTCCTTCAAGTGGCTCTGAGACCTTTTATTTTAGGCTTGTTGTTTAAGAAGATTTTTCACTCCTCTGTGATGCTCCTTTCTGCATCTTTCCTTTTGGATCCCAGGGTGGACAAGGAAAATGTGCATCGTCATTAATATCATATATAGAGAGTTAGGAGATTTCAAGGTCCTCTGGTTCTGGTCCACACTTCCTGGAGGCACAGGAGCGAGCTGACCTTTTCTCTGGAAGCCCACTGGGCCAGCCTCTCTTCTCTGCATCCCACTGAGTCTAGACTTCATTGCTTTGTAATGGGGCTGGCGTGCCTTCCACATGGAAGGAGGATAAGGGTGATCTTTGTCACGCTGAGGCAGCCTCTAAGTCACGTGCATCTGGGTTCACAGCAGCTGAAGCACCACCAAGTCCATTGGGTTTCTTTGGTTTTCGGGATAATTTTCGTTTGGCTCATGTACTGAGGAACAGACACAGTCCCCTTTTTTCTTTCTGTTACAGTGTGCTAAAGATTTGGCTTCTGGTCCTTAGGTAGTCATTTACATTGTCAAAGTTAGCTGTTAACACGTTTTAGCCAACTTTATGCCCCTTTCTGGTGGGTTTCTGGTGGTTTTTTTTTGTTTTCACACGTCGTAAACCACAAAGTCCAGTGACTTGCATGGGATGATGCCGAAAATCAAGAGGTGAGACTGAAGTTAGGAATGAAGTTCCTGACTGTAAGTGTGATGTTCATTCTCACCACTGGCTAAAGTCTTCAGACCGTACCATAGTTCAGTGAACAAATCTATACAGCATATATATGTACATTTTTTGCATTGATCGTCAAGGCTAGCACTTTTAAAGATTCTGCCTTGATTAGGTTCAGTTAACTAGGCATAAACTCATGAAATTTGTTTGACTTTCTACCAGACCGTTTTCACTTCACGTTTCACAGATAACACACAGACTTAGCCATACTTTTCATACTAATGCCTACATTATAAATAAGATATTTAAATTATAATGCAACTGAAGTAAAATAAAAATGTAAAAGGAGCACTAATAAATGAATTTGCTCATCCTTTCTCGAGAAATGCATTTATTCATTTATTCATTCATTTATTGATCTCTTTTTAACCATGAAGCATATACCAGTAGCCTATCACTGGCTAATTTATATATAGGTTCAGAATACTAGGAATGGAAAGGGGAAAGGGGGATCAGCTTTCCCTTCAGACTTCTGTTTAAGTCTGGCTGTTCCTTTCTGTAACTCTCATGTCTCAGAGAACTGAGGGCAAACCAAGAACCTGAGTTTAAAGTTTGTTTTCCTAGAAATGTCATCAGAATGTAAACTCAGAAACAGACTGCCCACAGAGAAATTCCCTCAGCAACTATTGTTGGTTTTTCCCTGATGTTACAGGTTTTCTTGTAGGATTCCGTATAATAGTTTGTACTTCATAAAGTTGCCTCCCAAACTTCCGTGTTTAGTTCCTCTTTCGGAAGAGGCATTTGATTCATTACTGTGCAAACATGGGCATAAAGAAAGCCCGACCTTCCTGAACACTGTGTTGCAAAATTAATTGATAATTAATTCCTCAGATGCATATTGCCACATGGACAGAGAATTAGGATGGTCATTGGTCACGGACATTGACAGTGGAGTCAGAGTGATTCAAGGGAGTTTGGCCCTGCATGTAAGAAGTTTTAGGGACAGCATGACCAGTTAATTTCACTTATTTTCCTATTAGTATTTGCCCAAGATGAATGTAAACCTCATGTGTATATCTAAGAGTTCTTTCAATAAGTACAAAATGATTGTGATACATTCTTTTTTTCTTAGTGGTAGATAAATCAGTGCGTCATAGATGGATTCTCATCTATGGTTTGCTTTGACTCATTGCTAATTTGATAAACCAAATGAGCATCTGATTTTATTTAGCTTTAAAAAAATTCTTTGTGTGGTTTTTTTTTTCCTTTGATATTTTACTTAGGCTTTCTCTACCCTGAGATCAAATAAATATTCAGTTAAATATACGGAAGACGACCTGTTTCATTTTTCCATTAAACTTGAAGATTTTATTAACTAAATTTTCACACATATTCCAAAGTTAAGAGAACAGGCTAATGAACTGTATATGCTCATCACTCAGTTTCAACACTGATGAATGCATGACTAATCTTGTTCTTTCTGTATCCTATGGCCCACCCTTCTCACCTGTTTCCCACCCTATTATTTTGAAGTATAAATCCTCCCGTAACGTCACCTATAAATACTTAAGTGTGAGTCTTTAACAGGCTTTTTGTTTTTAATAAACAAAATGTCATCATCACACCTAACAAACTAACGGTAATTCCTTCAAGTTATCTAATATCTGGAGTTCAAATGTGTTACCTAGTGTTTTGGGCACTGAGCATACAGCCTGTAAAGGCAAGGGCTAGAAGGTTTTAATATCCGTGAGGTAGTATTCTAGTGTGAGGAGACAGACACAATATGAGTAAAATAATAAGATCATTTCTGTGAATGCTGAGTGCTGGGTAATAGGACAGAAAGTGGCCCAGGTGTAGGGCAGGGGGCTTCAGGCACGGTGGTCAGGGGAGCCCTGGGGAGGCGTCCTGCGAGCCGAGACGGATGGGTAGCAGGAGCTGGAAACAGCTTCCAGGGCGGAGGGTGTGCAGTCAGCGCGCTAAGAGTGGTGGGGTCTGTGCAAGCTCAGCCAACCAAGCAGACTGTTTTCACCATTAATGCTGGCTTTAGTTGTCATCATCTGCAATATGTAACTTTTCAGTGTTTCCCTTCTTGGCAAGATAAATAGAAAGAACCACCCAGACTGCGCTGATATTGAACTTCGTGATAATTTTGGGCTGATTTGTTTGTCAGTTATGCTTAATTGCCTCTTGACCTTTCAGAAAAAAAAAGAAACTGAAAATTCAGGCTACTTAAAGACCCTTTGAAATACATAAGGTCCTAAGGGCTCAAACTCTTATCTCTCTATAATAATAGAGCTCTAATTTCTGCAGGGCAGGTTCCCTCTTGAGATTTGGGGCACTTCCTGATTCTGGGTAAAATAAAAGTGACAACTTGTTTTTTTTCTTGTGACTTTTTAATACTTCTCCTTCTTATCTGGGTAAAAACAAGGAAGTGGGAAATGAATGTATAGAAACCAACAATACACACACACACACACACACACACACACACACGTGTGTATTTTCATGTGCATGTGAACATATACATGGGTAATACGGGGGAGGGAAAGGATGCAGAGGGAAGGAAGATGGTCTTTGTCAAATTTGATTTAAATGTAATAGCGAGTTAGGGTACATTCTTGTCTTAATCTTTTCTGTAACAAAGATAAAATGGGGTATTATGTTCACATGATCGAACAAAAGTGGATGATTCTAGCATTTTTCTCCTCAGCCATTAAAAGAAGAGTTTGAAAGAAACATTCTTCACATGTACACACAAAGAGTTTGTCAGCCTTTTCTTCAAACACAGCTAGCCACAGTCAGACTAAACATTGGTAGACATTTCATTTAGTCCACAGAGGAGCTATTTGTTGATTCACATATTTTCTTTGTACAAGAAAGCTTCAAGGTTAGTATTCATCACTGAATGTAACCCAAAGTAAAATTCCATTGTGTTGTAAAACAGCTTAAAATGCTATTTTTTATTTAATCTAGAAAATTCTATCGCCTTCACTCCTGAAAAAGGTTCTGGTATCTTAGGTTTAACCATCAGCTACATTCACGTCCGTGGATAGTTTTGCAATATATGAACTTGTTATTCATCCTAGTTTTATCTTCTTCCAAACACCAGTGCCCTTGTGTTCCCTGGGGACTAACTGTTGGATTTTTCTGCCCAGGACGTGGGGTACCCTTAGTGAGTTAGAGAGTTGATGGTAGATTCAGTTTGTCTTTATTTACTCAACCACTCTTCCAGGGCCTGGAGCTGTCAAAGGCAAACCAGGAAATTATTGTTTACATCTGTCAGGAATTCCTCATTCTCTCTTGTATGAGCTTTCATACCCTTCAGAGACCATTCTGCACACCTTGATCGTCAGGAGGGGGCCAGGATGTATTGATATTTGGAGTGGTACCTAGATTGTATATCAACAACTTCGTCTGCTATGATTCTCAATGCTCTGTAGTATCTGTCTTCTTAAAATTTAAGTTTGCTTGGCAATTTTTTTTTTTTTAAATAAGAAATTGGGTAGACACGTCTCTGGGAGTTCAACACTCAGTCAAGTTCACGGAGTATGAGAAGTCAGCAAATTAAGTGAGCTAATGCATGTGAAGATCTTAGTACAGTTATAGCCAAAGTAGGGCTTAATCAGTATGAGTGTGTTGTTAAATAGCCAGCATTTATTGTGTTCCTGCATTTAAGACACTTTCAAACATTGTAGGGAAAGAAAAGCACGTGAACTGCAGTGTTTACCTTCAAGGAACTTGTAGCCTAATGGAGATAAGACGTATGTATAAGAAGATAAGTAGCATCAAAAAGCAGTATGTCATCAATGCCAATTGCGAATGTGTGCTAAAGGGGTTTAAAAGAGGGAGAGAGTTCACTGCAGTAGAACTAGAATAATGATAATAATGACAGCAGGCAACATTTATTGAGTGCTTACTGTGTACTCAGTACTGTTTGAGGATTTTACAGGCATTCACTCACTCACTTAGCCTTTATGTCAGCCACGTGAGATGGGCATTTCTATTCTCATTCCTGTTCTACAGATCAGGAAACTGAAGCACATTTGCCAACTGGCCTGGCTCACAGGCCAAGGGGATGGTGGGACCCCCATTAAGATTCTGGCTGCTTCACTCCACGGCCACAGTCTTATCCGTACCGGGGTGGTCTAGGGATGCCTGATGGAGGGGGGCACCTTTTAGGCAAAGGAAGCAGACCACCTCACGGAAGCAGCCGGTGTAGGCAGGGAAAGAGTGAAAGATGAGGTTTCAGAGGCATATTTAAAAGGCCTTCAGTGCAAGTGAAAAGCATTTGGACTTGATGGGAAAAGCAGTTAGAGAACCAATGAATGAACTTATCAAGAAAATAACATGATCACCCAGCACCCTGGGAAGATGGCTCTCACAGTGAACACTGGGTGTGTCACAGGGCAACTATTATGGTATGAGTCTGGCTTTCTGATCATTTCTGCTTCAGTCTTGTGACTGTCCAGTGGTTTATTTGATTTTCCATGAGGCCTTTCTCCCTTGGCCTTGAGGGATCAATAACTACCAGATCTCGGTCATCAGGCTCTATGAGCTCTGTGTCCCACTCGTCTGCCCAGCAGCTCGCACAAGGGCTAAGTGCTGGAGGGTAACCTGCCTACTTACCTGGAAGAAGGGAAAGCCCCAGGTGGTGTCACTCCCCCTCTGGGATCCCTTGACTCTTTTCTGGATTTTGGGCCAAAGAATGCAAAACCACATTTCAGAGCAGCCTTAGAAACTCAGGAGGACGGTGTGGGCACACGGAGGACCTTCTGGAATAACTGCAGCCCCAGCTGCCCCTCCAAGCCTGGCTCTGGGTCCCCAAGGGCTAATTAGAGGAATCCTTTGTGATCACCTGCTCAGGACTGCTGTACATTTATTTACAGAGCAAGGTTACAGGGAGTAGCCACAATTTTCTCTGCCATGCTGATGAATCTAGGATTTAAACACAGGCTCCAAGCAAACCAAGCTCCCGTTAGATGACGTGGGGCCCCTGGAAATGTGGGAAGGATGGGGAACAAAGGTTGCTTACTCCATCTGTCATTCTTTTGAGACAAAGAAAATATGTGATTAAGAAATGTTTTGGTGGGACTTCCCTGGTGGCGCAGTGGTTAAGAATCCGCCTGCCAATGCAGGGGACACGGATTCGAGCCCTGGTCCGGGAAGATCCCACATGCCACTGAGTAACTAAGCCCGTGCACCACAACTACTGAGCCTGCGCTCTAGAGCCCGCGAGCCACAACTACTGAGCCTGCGCTCTAGAGCCCGCGAGCCACAACTACTGAGCCTGCGCTCTAGAGCCCGCGAGCCACAACTACTGAGCCCATGTGCCACAACTACTGAAGCCCGCATGCCTAGAGCCCGTGCTCTGCAAGAAAGAAAAGCCAACCACAGTGAGAAGCCCGCGCACCGCAACGAAGAGTAGCCCCTGCTCGCCGCAACTAGAGAAAGCCCACGCACAGCAGCGAAGACCCGACGCAGCCAAAAATAAATGACTAAATAAATAAATTAATTAAAAAAATGTTTTGACAAGATATCACTGACTGGGAAGGAGGCCCAGGACTCAGGGAAATGTGGGGTGTTTGCTGGGGGTATGGAAGAACATTCTAAAGTGTGGAAGTAGCATGAACATCTGTGTCTGGAGGGTGAGGAGGACCCTAGTACGGTTTCGTGGTATTAAAGGATTCCCCCCCAAAAGCCAAAATAAATAGAGGAAGGGACCTGCTTGAAATTTAGGGAATGGCCTGCAGTGGTGGGACGCGGGGGATGGTTAGCCATGCTTTGAATATTTAGAGGCACAGCACAGTACATTTACTTTCCTGGTTTTTTTTTTCTTTTGTTTTGTACAGTTTTTTGCAGTGCACGGGCCTCTCACGGCTGTGGCCTCTCCCGTTGCGGAACACAGGCTCCGGACGCGCAGGCTCAGCGGCCATGGCTCACGGGCCCAGCCGCTCCACGGCATGTGGGATCTTCCCGGACCGGGGCACGAACCCACGTCCCCTGCATCGGCAGGCGGACTCTCAACCACTGTGCCACCAGGGAAGCCCTACTTTCCTGTTTTATTTTTTTTTAAACCATGGCTAGCTCTTCCCCAGTCTCCTCCAGGAAGAAAACTTTGATTGTTTGCCGTCATCCTGGCATAGAAATGTCCACAGTTACGCTAATGGGCAGGCTTAGGTGAGCAGAGAAGATTTGCCTTTCTGGTTTCAATGTTTCACAGCCTAGCTTTTTATAAAAGAACACAGTAAACTGCCAGCAACTGAAATTTCAGGTTAGGGGCGTGGTTGGAGGGAGTTCAGAGCAGCAGGCGTTCTTTGCCATGTTTTTTGTGGACATTGGATGCGTATCAGCGTCCTGGCTGACCACGTTTTCCCCTGGGGCGCGTCCTCCCCAGAATCATCTGTCTCCCACTGGGAGGCTCTTCCCTTCCTCCTCGGTTTGTTTCTCAGACTCTGCTGCACCCTTTCTCCAGGGCATGCAGTCCAAACCATCCGAGAGCTTTGTCTGCTTAGTATAAACTTCTGGAAGAAGACAGAACCAACCGATTGATTTTCATGCACAAATGCAGTGATGTTCTTGCCAGAAGTTCCACATACTCAGTGTCACAAACATGAATTTATGATGCAGTTGGGAAAGGGTCAGAATATTCAAAGATGAGCTTAATGCTGGTCCATGAGTGCTGTGTGGTGCCGAGGTAACCCAAGTGTATCTGGTGTTCTCCAGAGCTTGAGTTCCTCCTGCAAATGCCCAGAGGAAACAGAGGGCTCTGAGGACTGACAGTGGGACGTGGAGGTGCAGATTTCTTGGCTCTTTTCAATTGATAACCTAGGCTGGGGAACGCAGACTGGCTGCGGAAAGCCAGCTCGTGCAGAATGGGGCGTGAGCTGGCCTCTCTCTGCCCTCCTCACCCCCTTAACAGGAGACCTGTGCATTTTGCATAGATTCAGGCACCGTGCTACGATATTCCTGTAACTTCACTTTTTGTTCTGTTAATGGGCTTTATATGCAAAGAATTGGATTAATCATAATCCTTACTTCATGACACGTTATCTTTATATTTTAACTTATTTAAATTAAAATAACAAGTAACCATAAACCCCTCTCCTGAAACAAAAGCTAAGCTCTTGAAAAGAACCCGCATGGGACTGGATGATGGTCCTCCCCACATCTTAGTCCCCTCCTTTTCCTCCCCCAGGTAACCCATCACCTGAATTCTGTGTGCGTCATTTCCTTCCTTTCTTTTCTGTATAGTCTCTTTCAACTATATGAGTCCTGAAAAGGACTGCATGAAACATAAAAAGTATGTATCGATACAGATGTGTGTTTCATTTTAGTTGTCTGTTGACTTGATAAAAAGGGTATCAGATTATATATAATCTTTGGGGACTTTTTAACTTAATGTTTTTACTGCTGTTGTTCATCTGCATTGCTCCACGTCAGTGTAGGTTATTGCTTTGTCTGCTCTAGAATGTTCCATCATGTGATGATACACCATTTAGTCATTCAGTCTCCCGTTGATGGACACACAGGTTGGTGCTGGGATTTTGGCTACCTCGAACATGTTTGCTATAAATATTCTTGTACATGTCATCAGTTGTCCCTGTGCAAGGGATTACTTTGTGTATCTGACTTCATTGTTTTGAAACCAGCAGTCCTGTGAGCTGGAGGAGCATTTGTGGGAAGAGAAATCCCCTGTGCTTTTTACTTCAGTTTGGTGTGAAGAAGGAGCACAGGAACTTAGAGACAAGATACCATCTTATTTCTACATGGTTCCTCCGACCGTCTTCCCGGTCTCACCCTGGCGCTTGGAACGACTCTGGGCACCCAGCAGGCGCTTTCTTTATACCTGGCTTCGATGCAGTCAGTGCTTGCTGACTGTCTTATTTTAAACTCTTTGGAGGTAAAACCATATCCCTCTGAGACGTCTTTTTTGGTGCTTCCGTGTGTCTACTCAAGTCAGTTCTTTGCATTGTTTTATTTAGCACCTGCCACCAACCAGGCAGGCTCCATCTTAATAAGGCATGGTTCTTGCCCTTAAAGAACTTCTTATCTAGTGGGGAGAGGATGTTTCTAAACTGAGCATTTGAATGCATTATGGCATGTGCTGTAACACTTCGGTCATAGAGGAAGGGAGCTCACCTCTCCCTAGGAGAGAAGGCTTTCGGGGGCGGGAGGGAGAGAGAGTGTTGGATCTGATATTTGGAAAATGAGCAAAGAGTTCACAAGATAGACTGGGGAGGAGGGAGGGGTGGACTATTTCAGGGAAGTTAGAGGCCTGGAGGACATGGCACACTCGGGCCCTGGCAAGCGGTTGGCTTTGACTAGAACATGCCCCGCTCAGTTAAGCAGAGGCAGGTGAGAGATCAAACGTGCTTGTGTTTGGGGAGTGTCTTCAGCTTCGAGAATTGGAGATAGACCCAGGTCATTTCCACTCATGCCCAAGCTCCACCCCACCCCCATGCTGGTCAGCTGGGTCTTTGGTACTTAGTGATGTCCATCACCCTTCCCCTCATGGCATATCCAGTTGGCTAAGAGGGCAGGCCTGGGCATGTGCCCAGGGGAGGGGGAAGATCCCACTGACCTCTGGTCCTGCTCGGCCTGTTTGCTTGGACAGCAGAGTTCACCTACGGTAGCATTCAGTACCAGTCTGGGGTTATGGAGTAGTGTTTTTCTCTCCAGGGATCAGCCCAAGATAACTCCATTGTAGGGGTAACAAAAGCACATGCTGGGGAGTCAGTCAACTACTTCCGGTATCTTTTAGCCCCAGGACTCTCTCTCTGCCCTATCTCTGCCCCCAGCTGCTTGCTTTCTAGTGATGAAGCACTGGGCTTACTTGCGGCCATCACTGACCACCTGTTCTCGGAGACTGGCAAGCAGAGGGAGCGGCGATTTGGGGGGAAGAAAGGAGCACCAGAGGGGACTGATGGGCAGCAGGGGTCTCGGAGAAAACAGCTAGTCCTCTATGACCAGTTCTCCCTCTAACTAGAGGGATTATCCAGCCACGGTGCGCACGCATGCACGCGCGCGTACCAAATAAAATTTTTATTTGAATGCATGGTGGTAGAGAAACACCTTTTATTATGCCACAGCATAATGTAGTGTCATAGTTTGGATGCTTTGGGGGGAAGTCTTTATTTTAGGATCGCCTTATTAGAGCTGTGATTTCTTTGTGTTTGTGTACTTACCTAGCACAGTGGTTAAGAACACAGCTTTTAAACTTTGATGGACCTGCCTGTGTTTGAACTCCATCTCTGCCACTTTTTAGCTCTGTGACCTTTGGCGTATTATTTAACCTCCGAGGCTCAGTTTCCTCAGCTGAAAAATGGGCCACTCATACTTGGCTCCTACACTGGGTTATTGTGAGGGTTATATGAGAGGTAATGCACACAAAATATATTACAGTGGTTTCTTTATGGAATGATTTGAATTTTGGACCCATATGTTGCTTTGGAAGCCAGCTATGCTAACCACTCTTCCACCAATGCCTCGGCCCATATGTTGCTTTAATAAGAAGATTCAGTCCATCCTTTAAGCTGTGCCAGTCAGATGCCCATCTTGAAACCAAGTGGACTGTTTTCTGTAATGTTTAATACATTTTTAATATTATTCAGTGCCGAGGTTAAAAAGGAGGTTGATTATATACAGAGTAGGCACATCTACCTAAACGTGGCTCTCCCTCAATTTCAAAACAGTGCCGTTGGGCTTCCCTGGTGGCGCAGTGGTTGAGAGTCCGCCTGCCGATGCAGGGGATGCGGGTTCGTGCCCCGGTCCGGGAAGATCCCACACGCCGCGGAGCGGCTGGGCCCGTGAGCCATGGCCGCTGAGCCTGCGCGTCCGGAGCCTGTGCTCCGCAGCGGGAGAGGCCACGGCAGTGAGAGGCCCGCGTGCCGCAAAAAAAAAAAAAACCAAAAAAACAAAACAAAAAAAAAACAGTGCTGTTTTGAAATTCGAGAGATTTCAATTTCAGTTTCTCAGAGGAGATTCAAAAAATCTCCTCCCCTAAGGAACTTTTCCCAGTGAAACTTCTTTTTCCACCTGGTTATTGTCTCAGTGTTTCTTACAGCCTTCTCTCTGCTCTCATATATTTAGGTCTTCAAAGTCATAACAGTTTATCCACATGTACTTTGGTGTGTGTTTGTCCCATCTCTCTCTTTAGAAGATATATTCCTGCTGGTCCATGGAATAAAATATTCGTTTCCTTCCCCACGGAAATGTTATTTTCCCTCTCCTCAAGGAGCTAAGAGACAGTTCCGCTCGACATTCATTTTGTGTCCGTGGATCACTGTGTTTTTCTTCCCTTAGATCACCATGTGATTAAAAAAATAAAATGGGGGAACCGTCGGTTAAGGGTGGTGTACCGCCCATAGCGTACGGCATGTGTAACTTCTGTATACTGGATATTACTGAAATCTGCCAAAAGATGTGGAAGACAGGCCCATTTGAGACATTTTGTTTTCAGGCATTTTCCTACTTGTCAAACTGATCTGTCGTGAACTGAAGGTACATTGTCCTTTCTTTTCAGGACGTTACCAAATCTAACCCCAATTCAAAGGAAATCATTGTGATTCGAACAGATTCTAATAATAAATGGAAGTACGGATTTCTCGACCGTATGGGAGTTCAATATGGAAGTGGGGGATATGGACCCACAGGGATAGAACAGGATGGAGAAAGGAGGCTGAGGAATAGTGATGAGGGGAGGGAGGGACCAGCAGCCACAGGGGCCATGCTTTCAAGCGATTGAGTCTCTTTCACAGGATGTCTTTTGCGGGATGTTAGAATTCTTCCGGCTGGACGCTGGAGTTGCTCTGGGTTCTCTCTCATTTCAGAAGCACGTTTTGGTTAGAGGCAGAGCTAGGACCCAGATCTAGGCTTTTGGAATCCTCGTCCAGGGCTGCTTCCATTAAATGATGCCCTCTCTCCCTTCCCCTTTGCATTGGCAGATGTGGAGAACCCCTCTAAGGATTTCAGCCAAGCTTCCATGGGATAGAAGTTTCTGTGAAAGCCACTTTTTTTTTTTAATTGATTACAATGTTGATTTACAATGTTTATTTA
>RJWK010053392.1:0-15363 GCA_004363435.1 Platanista minor
ATACTTCGATAATAATAAAAAAAAGAACGAAGAACAATTATGCTTCCTTGAGGGAATGGTAGGTTTTGCCTTGTGGTCCGTAGGAATCATATGCGTGAACCTGATTCTCTTTTCACTTTAGCTAGTGGGAAGCTCCGAAACAAATCTGTAGCTCAGTCTACGTAACTCAGTAGAAGTTGATGAGTACTCATATCCTGTAATACCTGTGTTCTATTTTTCCCTCAGCCTCACTCTTCTTTCTTAATTCAAACTTTTTTTGGCATTGAGGGTTCTTTTTAAGGTATATATTCTTATAAGTAGTTTCCAATGTGTTACATAAGGAAATAGGGCATAAATACAAATGAACTAACAAAATAACAATAGCTAGTATAAACCGAACCATTATTATGTGACCACCTTGTATAAGCATTACCTCATTTGATCATGACAACAGACCTATGAAATTAGATACTTTGAATATCCCAATTTAATATGTAAGGAAACTGAAGCTTAGAGAGAAGAGATAGTGTTGGTAGAACAGCCATGGAAGCCCAGCGTGCTTGACCCCAAAATCTATGCAGTTAACCACCACGCTCAACTAATTTACAACATTTACATTTTAAAGGGAGGAAGGAGTGGGTGTAGCAGTTGCCTGTGAAACCCTGCAGACTAGATCGAGATTACCGTAGGCACTGGGAGAGCCAGAAGAATGATCTCCTGCACCCCCTGCCTGCCAACTGCTCTTGTGCAACCTAATATGAAGTTTCTTGGCATACGGACTTCAATAGCCAAGTCCTTCTCAAAAGAAAGGAGGAAAAAGGCCTTCAGAGGTAAAAGAAGAGCTTGGAAATAAGTAAGCTTCTCCCACAGTGAGTTGCAAACAAGTCTAAGAGAGCATCTGACACCAAGCCTCCAGCATAACGCAACTGTTTCCACACGGAAGACTTTCAGGTATTCACCATGCAACTGAGGAATACAGCGGGTTCTTCTTAACACAGAATAAGGAAAACCGGAGTTTGAAAGGCACATTCTGAAGGCCACCACTGGTGCCAGTCCACATAACCCTTCCTTTAAGAATATCATTTATACAATAAAAATAAAATAAAATGAAATCAGATAGATTGTTGGTAGTGGTTTATGTAAATATCAATATCAATGTGTTGTTTATAGAAAAAATAAGCTTCACTGATTAGTCTACATGCTCACCAAGGCCCATAAATAGCAGTGAGTAGGAAGAGTCTGGCCATATTGTTCACTCCACTATGACTCATGGCACCACCTAGTGACAGCTTCTCTGATTGCATCTGCTGACAGTAGAGAGACTCTCCTGGGTGCCCGCTTTATACACGGCATCATAAAGTTTCAGTGAATCACGTGGTCTGAATTTTTATCTTGGAGTCTATCTCACAGTGAATAGCATCTGGATAAAGATCCAGACATTCTCACTTTTTGACAGGAAAGTTTAGTGAATAGGAGTGAGAGAGTTTGAAAGTTAGAGTTTAGTGGAAGGCACATACTTGTTGCTACTTTTAAGGCTAGTAGAATATTAACCACTTGGAGGGCAGTGCTCTATAAATTCAAATTTTATTGGTATGTCCTTTGAAGTGTATAAAAATTGATGAGAGGTTAAGTTGTTTCCATTAGCCATAAGCAAACGACTGGTAACGGGACTGAGTCCAATTGCCCATCTTCTGAGCTGTCCATGTGACTTTCTCGATGCTCCAATTGCCAGCTCTGTGCGGCTGACAGGCAAGGTCCTACCAATGTGTGAAAAAGTGCCCAAGAGGACAGCCGGTCTCCTGGGCATCCAAGGAGCTGCGCGAGGTTGTCCTACTCTGCACTGAATTTAGCATCATGTTTCAGGCGCTCATGTTTTCCATTGGTGTGCCTTTCATTTCAAATGCACGTCCATCCGGACTACAGATACTCCACCCACCCGGCCACCCTGTAAACTCTCAAAGTCATGCTCCAATGATGCTTTGCATCTAGTTCTGCAATAGTCCTCCCTCCATACTGAGCTTCTATTTCTGAAAATTAAAAAATCGCCACACAACTCCCAGAGAGTCCTGCAAAACATCCCTTGCTCTGGGGTGTTCTTTCCCTTTTCTCCTTATTTATTTTTCTTGGCGGGGGGGTGGGGGGTGGGGGCAGTGTTTCACTTTTTCCATTCTTTTCAATGGCTTGAAAAACTCTTAAACACACCACAACAAATATTTGGGTCACAGCTTACTTTAATGATGCGCTTTCGAAATGGTGGTTTTAATCCTGGCTGCGTATGTGGTTGTTTTTTATCCTTTTGCAGTGAGAACCCACAGGCATTTCTGCCCGGGAGCAGCACTGGGAGAGCGGGGCATCCCAGATTTCCCAAGGAGTCTCTTTTTTTTTTTTTTTTTTTTTTTTTTTTTTTTTTTTTTTTTTTTTTTGCGGTACGCGGGCCTCTCACTGTTGTGGCCTCTCACTGCTGCGGCCTCTCCCGTTGCGGAGCACAGGCTCTGGGTGCCCAGGCTCAGCGGCCATGGCTCACGGGCCCAGCCGCTCCGCGGCATGTGGGATCTTCCCGGACCGGGGCACGAACCCGCGTCTCCTGCATCGGCAGGCGGACTCTCAACCACTGCGCCACCAGGGAAGCCCCCCAAAGAGTCTCTTATCCTTGGCTCTGTGGAGTCCCTTCTAGCACCCCAGCCCTGCAATCTTCAGGGCCTCTCTATGTCCTGGCCTCTCTCTAGATAGGACTGTGGGGTTGGAGTGACTGCCTCTGGGGGGCACCAGGCTGGCCCATATTGTCCTCTAGCAACCACCGCCCACTTCCTGGAGGTGACACCAGATCCAAGTAGACAGCTTTGAAGGGGGCAGAGGGGTCTCCCAGGAACTCCATGTGGCCTGATGGGTATTTGGGAGCCGTGGGTGCTTTGTCTTGGTGGCACTTGTGACAGAGCAGAGTCGGGGGCTAGGGATGGGCTGACCACGTGTGCACGAGCCTGCAGTGTTTCCGATGGGTCATGGGCTGGTCGAAAGAGACCCCACCACGACTACATATGGTTTACCTAAGTTCAGGATTTAATCAGCCCAGGTATCAAAGGTGCATCAGAATATGATTATCAAATGAAAACAGGGGACAGCTAGTGAGGTGTGATATTCAGATACACAACAAATACTCTTTTAGTCTAAGTATGCCCATATTTGAGAAGAACTTGTGCTAAAGTACCGTTTCAATTTACTGTAGTATTGGGTTGGCCAAAAAGTTCGTTTGGGTTTTTCCATAACATCTTACAGAAAAACCCGAATGAACTTTTTGGCCAACCCAATATTTCACTGTAGTAAAGACACTAAAGAAATCTGCGTGCTTCTGTATCTGGGACTGCTTATCGATTGGGGGGCTTTTGAAGCAAATTTGGCATGAGCAAGGCTACCTCCTTGAGGGGAGAAAGCAGCAGTAAGTGCCCATTTGCTTCTGAATGGGGTCTCTGCCCTACTTCCCCATGTTCCAGAAAGCCACTTATCTGTAGAACAAGCTGGGGAGGAGCACCTTTTTCACCCCCTCACCCCAAATCGCCAGGCCACCTCCTCATTGGACTCTGTCACCAACATTCAGCAGCCCCCGCTGCCCCACACTATCACCCTCCGCCCCTCGCACATGATGAGAAGGAACATGCTCAACAATGTACTTAATGCCCCTGAACTGCGGACTTAGAGATGGTTATAGTGGTGAATTTCACGCTATGTATGTTTCACCACAATTTTAGAAAAGAGAAAGTAAGGAAGAGAGGAGTCTTACTACAGGACGGCCTACAGCTCAGCAGAAGCCTGCTGTGCCCCGGGCGCCCTCCTGCCTGACGAATTCAGCCGAAGTGACATCTAGCCTCTCCTATTTGCCTCCACAGGCTCTTTCCTGCACCTGCGCACAAGCCCCCCGTCTTTCCTGCTTCCACCATGTGTCTCCCGGTGCTCTCTCCCCACTGGGGAACCCTCACCGCTCTCAGCCCTCCATCTCCCAAGGTTCTACCCGCAAACTCTTTCCTGAGCTCTCCCCCATCAATCCGACTTGCAGGGGAGGCTGGGCCATGATTTCTCCTGCTCTTTATGAGATATTAGCAACGCCTGATCCCTCAACAATTTTCGTTTGCTTTTTTTTTTCCAAGTGTCAAATCAGCTTCTCGGTCACCAAGCATAATAATGTGTCCTTATTCAACCCCAAACTCCCCCGACTTACAGGTACAAAGCTTTCTCACAACCCATGGGGCCCAAAAAGTGCCTTTTTATCCTCCTGGCATCTCACCGCTGCCCTCTGCCAGGCGTTTCCATGCTCTGCCCCATCCCTCTACTTCACAGTGCCCGGAGCCAAGGTGACCTGCCCACCAAGCTATCTGTGGTCCTGGGAGGCCACCAACGAGTCACGTGGGGAGCCCTCTGTAGCACCCACGTCTCTGTGCCAGGACTGCTCCTGGCACCCCTCCTGAACAAGCTCATCTTCTTCTCTGCTTTGGCTTCTCTCCATGGTTCCCTACCCTACAAACCTGTCAGAAAGCTCTTCCCAACTCCAGTGAGCTGAATAGTATCTCCATCAAATTTATGTCCACCTCAGAATGTGACCTTATTTGAAAATAGTACCTTTGCAGTTGTAATTAAGAATCAAGATAAGATGATACTGGATTAGTGTGGGCTCTAAATCCAATGAGAGGACCTCGTAAGAGGCAGAAAAGGACACACTGAGACATAGGGAAGAAGCAGCAGGATTGGCCTGATGCATCTGCAAGCCAAGGAACAGCAGGACTGCAGGAAGCTAGGAGGAGGCATGGAACAGGTTGCCCCTCAGAGGTGCCAGAAGGAGCCAAGCCTGCCAACTCCTTGATTTCCGACTACTGGCTCTCTTTCTCTGGGCCTGGGCTCAGCCAGGATGACCAGGCGGGCAGTTCTTTTTCTCCGCAAGCCCCCCACACCCGGCTCTGGTGACTGGACTGCCGGTAATGGTGGGGTTCTCCTGCAGTGAAAGGCCCTGTGGCTCTTGCCATCAGCTCCCTCTTGAAAGAGCCGGATGCAATCTCTCTAGAGGTCCCTAACTTTGGTCAGGAAAGACTTGGCTCACCCTTTCTGCAGCCCCTCTAAGCATTTTAGGGTTCAGGGAGCATGGGCAGCTTCAAACTTCCACCAGGATCCACAGATCCCCAAACGTTCCAAGTTCCTTCCCCAGATCTGCTGCCTTGGGCCTCCCCATTGGGCTCTGATGGCCTCTCCAGGAGATGGCTCCTCTCATGGGGGAGGACCCACTTGAGTTACCTCCTGAGGGAACTCAATTGTGACTTCAGCCTCAACCCCAGTCCACTGCCCCCTGGTGGCAACAACTCAAGGACATTAAAGAGCTTGGAGTTGGAAGCACAGGGTAAGAGAGCAGGGTTTGAAAAACCAAGCTCTTGATCCTTTGCTGCTAGTACAAGACATGCCATTTCAGAATACAGAGTTGTATTGGCTCGCCTTTATTTTATTTATTTATTTGTTTGTTTGTTTGTTTATTTCTTTATTTTTGCGGTACGCGGGCCTCTCACTGTCGTGGCCTCTCCCATTGCAGAGCACAGGCTCCGGACGCGCAGGCTCAGCGGCCATGGCTCACGGGCCCAGCCGCTCCGCGGCATGTGGGATCTTCCCGGACCGGGGCACGAACCCGTGTCCCCTGCATCGGCAGGCGGACTCTCAACCACTGCGCCACTAGGGAAGCCCTTGGCTCTCCTTTAGGTTTTAGAGCAGATGGCAGTAGAACATGGTAATCATAAAACTCTCACACCAATGCAGAGACTCATTTGTCCTCTGGATGAGAAAAGATACTCTGGAATCCTCACAGTAATCAGACACGGCAACAGAGCACCCAAAACAGCTGCCACAATTTGGGCAAAGCCAATAATTCTCCACTTCAGATACCGAAGATACAGGATTGCTAATGAATACAGTTTGGAATCCATTGATGTCATTTTAAAAAGAAAAAAAGGCTGCATTACATGCAGACCGGTCACTTCTAAGACAGATGCTGACCTTTGTTTTAGAAAAATCTTTCTGTGTGGCACAGGGCAGGACGATGGCCAAGGGATTAAACCTGAGAAAATGGACCTTTATCCTTAACCTTTAGTTTTTAACTCCAGCCAAAAGTTTCTGTCATTTAGAAAGTGTGATTAGCTTTTAGATAAGTTTTTTTTTTCCTTTAGCAAAGAACATGTGTAGTTTCTTAACCAATATCAAAAGAAACTTGAAATGTCTCAAAAATGATTATTTGGTTTCCATTTCAGGAGGGGTAGTGGTAGAATAATGCCAAGTTCAACAGGCCAATACTCCATGAGCCCTGAACAAGCCAGGAAATCTCAGGATCAGGGAGTACCTTGGAAGCCAGACAGAACCGGTCTAAATGAATGGCTACAATTCAGAAGAAATGCTGGAGTCGTTCTGGCTTCATGTGGGTAAAAATGAATGTGTGGATTCCTCTCTTATATACAACTGCTTTTTATATCAGCAACGAGAAGAAAGAAAACATATATAATTATATTGTCTTTCATCATCACCTATACAGCAACCTTCACTGGAACTCTGTTTTTTTGTGTGGATTTGAATTACTGTCTGGTGTCCCTACCTTACTGCCTGAAAGAACATCCTTTAAAGGAAGGCCTGCTAGCCATGAATTGTTTTTGTTGTTGTTTTCTTTTTAAATCTGGGATGTCTTTATTTCTCTTTCATTTTTTTCAACCAACTTTATACAGATATAATTCACATGCCGTGGACTTCCCTGGTGGCACAGTGGTTAAGAATCCCCCTACCAATGCAGGCAGCACAGGTTCGAGCCCTGGTCCAGGAAGATCCCACATGCCACAGAACAACTAAGCCCGTGTGCCACAACTACTGAGCCTGAGCTCTAGAGCCCACAAGCCACAACTACTGAGCCCATGTACCACACAGCTAATGAAGCCCATGTGCCTAGAGCCTGTGCTCTGCGACGAGAAGCCACCGCAACGAGAAGCCTGCGCAACGCAAGAGAGTAGCCCCCGCCCGCCGCAACTAGAGAAAACCCATGTGCAGCAAAGAAAACCCAATGCAGACAAAAATAAATAAATAAATTTATTTTAAAAAATAAATAATCCATATGACGTACAATTCACCCACTGAAAATGTGCAATTCTATGTTTTTTTGAATAGTCAAGAAGCTGTGCAACCATCCTCATAATCAATTTTAGAACATTTTTATCACCCCCGAAAAAGAAGTCCCCAAAGATATGTTGAAGTATTAACACCTGGTAACCAGTGAATGTGACATTATTTGGCTATATGATCTCTGCAGATGTAATCAAGTTAAGATGAGGTCATTAGGGTGGGCCCTAATACATATGACTAGTATCCTTATAAGAAGAGGGAAATTTGAACACTGTCATACACAGAGAAGAGAATGCCATTGGAAGCCAGACACAGACATGGAGACAGAAATTGGAGTTTTGCTGCCACATGTGAAGGAATGCCTGGGGCCACCAGAAGCAGGAAGAGACAAAGAAGGATCCTCTCCTAGAGTGTGTGGAGAAAGCCTGGCCCTACCAACACCTTGATTTTGGACTTAATCTCCAAAACTGCAAGAGAATAAATTCTTTTTGTGCTCTGTCATCCAGTTTGTGGGTGTTTCTTTTGTTGTTGTTGTCATTACAGCAGTGCTAGGAAATTAATACACACTCACTCCCCATTCCCTCCAGGCTTTCCCAGCTCTAGGCAATCAGCAATGTACTCTCCCTGTCTCCATGGATTTGCCTATTCTGGAAATCTTACACAATGTAACCATACAATGTGTGGTCTTTGCGACTGACTTCTTTTACTTAGCATAATGTTTTCAAGGTCCATCCATGTTGTAGCATGTATCACCATTTCATCTCTTTTTATTGCCTAACAATATTCCATTGTATGAATATATCACATTTATCTATCATTTCATGGACATTTGAATTTTTAACACTTTCTCGCTGTTTATTAATAATGCTGCTATGAGCATTCATGAACATGTTTTTGTGTGGAGCTGTGTCTTCATTTCTCTTGGATATAGACCTAGGAGTAGAATTGTGGGTAACTCGATGTTTAACTTTTTGAGGAACTGTCAAACTGTTTTCCAAAGCAGCTGCCTCAATTTTTAAATTCCCACCAATAATGTTGAGGGTTGCCTTCATTTCTGAATGACAGCTTTGCTGGATACAGGATTTTAGGTTGACAGGCTTTTTTCTTTTCAGTACTTTGCATGCACAAGGGCCCTCTAGACCCCTTGGGATGAGTGTGATCTCAGGAGGGTTATTCTTGGCTGTCTCCTTTCCATCTGCCATTTTGCTTGTTGCTACTAGTATCATTGAGTTACCAGCACCCTTTTAACTGCTCACCACCAAGATTTCCATTGTTTTTGACAATGACCCTAGGCATGAACTTCTCTATGCTCTATTCTAAGTAAAGTCAGTCCTCTTTGGAGGAAATGTCATTTTCACGTCCTGCCTCTCCTTTGGGATAGAATCCTGTGCCAGAGCTGGGGGTGGGGACAGTGACTCACTTCTCCTGGAGTAAAACCTCTGCTCTAGTTGGGAACTGATAATCCTTGGTCTTCTTTTCTTAGCCCTCCTGACATGAACTTCCACCCTACAAGCAGGCCTGGGAGGGGGCAACTGAGGTCCCAGTATCTTCAGTTTGTCACACCTGGGACAGAGCCCATGCCCCATGAGTAAGAGTGAGGAAAGGGAGCCCAGACCTCTCAACCATACTTGCCAGAGATGGCAACTCCACACACAGGGCTACAGAGGATGAGATACAGTGGCAGCCTGCCGCTCTAGGAGCTTGGGGGGAAGACCAGGAGCTGCATCTTGCATCTTCTCAGACATACCCTGGGATAAAGCTTTCATCACATGGAGCAAGGGGAAGGGACATGAGAACAGGCCATGGCTCAAATGCTACCAACTCTCAGTGTTTTTACTGAGATAGAGATTTTCTTGAATAAATGCTTCTATTTGCTGTATGCTTTTAGGACAATTTCCACAGACTTTAAATGGTTGTTACAATTTTCACCAGTTAAATGGTTTCACTGGAGAAAGGGTCTACCAAGCTCCTCACACCACCATTCTGAAAGCCTAAAATCCTCTTATAGTCAGACATGCAGAGGTCAATTGAGTTCTCCTTTCCACCACCATCTAGAACATCCTCCAAGGTCTGAAGTGGCTATTCTGTCTTTGTACCATGTTAGCTATGTGGGGTAGACATTCCCAGTCTTCAGAAATATTTCAGGCACTTCTCTCTTTCCAGGAATATGGAAAGATTATCTTTTCCTGCCCTCCTTGAAGTTGGGTGTGACTCTGCAATCCTCTTTGGCCAATGACATGTGAGACGTTTGTCACTTCCAAGAAGCATTTTTCGCTTGGAATTAATGGCTTAATTGCTGCTATATGTTTCTCTATCTTCTCTCTTCTGTTGCAACAAACCTTGGAGCAGAGGCATCATAAGATGGGGAAACCTCTGTTATCCTGGATCCTGAGTGATGATGGTATGAAGCAGAGCCTTCACTCCTCTGCTTGGACATGTGATGTGAGCAAGAAATAAATCTTGGATGTTCTAAGCCACTGAGGTTTGGGGATTATTTCCTTCTCAGCACACCCTAGCCTATCCTGACTGACAGATAGGCTATTCTTCTTAAAACTCCAATCACATGCAGTATATATTTTTCTGAATTTCAGAAGATTTCGGTTAAGGTCAATTTCATCCCTTGGCACGTGTATGAAATCCAAGCTCCTTAGCCAGTCCACAAGGGCTGTTCCCTGCTAATCTGTTGGTCTGCCCTCCTCCGAGGATACACTACCTCCCCTTTCCTCTCCTGTTGTGTATAACTGCATGAGACTCCCACTCTCCTGCAAACCATCTGTTCCCACCCTTCCTTCATATGGTACCACCATCCATCCTCCCAGACTCAGTATGTGCCTTCTTCTAGGGCCCAGGAGGGCTGGGAAGGGAAGATTAAGTGAAGAGAGAATGAACAAGATACTGCATTCACATGTAAGTTGTTGTGAAAGTGGGAGGGCCCAAAAACAGTCTTAAGATGAATGGTGTTTTTAAAAAACCAAAAACTTTCCAGACAAATTGTGTACAAGCATGTGTCAAAGTTTTCTCTCAAGCACTCTGCAAGGAAAGACTGAAAACGAGAAAAAAAAAAAAAAGTCTGGTCAAAGATTATTAGGTTAGTCAGTCAGCTGGGTGGACAACGCTAACTTCCCAGAAGTTCTCAATCATTTAGGAGTATCAGAGAATTGCTCAAGGAGCAATTAATCAGGAGTATGAATTACTTCCCAGAGGATGTTGAGAATTACATCATGCAGAAAGTTCTGCTGCAGACTTGGTTTGGACAATTTTTCTTTTGCAGGAGGCTATAAAGAGACAGTCTTGGCTTGATTAGTTGTGTTTCACTCATCAGTTTCCTCTACAGAATTCAAAGGCATTCCTGGATTTTGTTTTCATGCATTCAAACATTTACTGAATACCTGTCAGATGACTAGATGCTGATGTTATAAAGATAAAAAGAAAGTCTCTGCTCGTCAGGGAGTTCACAGCCTTTGCGGGGAGACAGATATGTCCACATAACTGTGTAAAAACCCCCAAAACTATGTTCAGCGGACCCCAGTATGTTCAGGGGATATGCAAGCCAAGCAGAGGAAGCAGGTTTATTTGGGCTTATAAGTGACGGCAGAGTAAAGTAAGAGTATGGAGGGGGCTTCAAGAAGAAATATTTATATTTTGGAGGACAGCAAGGAGTCACCAAGGCATCCAGACACTCTGGGGAGTGGAGAATGCTCAGGGGTACAGAATGGGCAGGCACCTTCAGGATGTCCAGTGAGCCTGTGTGTGTGTGTGTGTGTGTGTGTGTCCGGGGTGGGAGGTGGTGGGGGACAGGGAGATGGGGGCTGGTACAGGTAAGGAGCCTGGATTAAGTCCTAAGGACCTGGTGGCACTTAATCATACTAGGAAGGGGTGTGCCTGGGTCAGGTAACTTTGACCTGGTCAAATCTGGTCAGGTAATAGTATCTTCAATGAGAATAAACTGGAAAGAGAAGGAGGAGGCTGGGAGATAAATACAGGTGACTATAAAACACGTGTGAGAAACGATCAGGGTCTGGGCCCATCAAATGGCCATGTCAACCATGCTGGCTATAGAATACTCTGCCATGGATTCAGTCAACAGCCATTCCGTACAAAGAGCTTATAGGAGATTAAGTTATTTACACATCTACAAATATAACTGACTGATAAGACAGAAAGTGGCAAATGTCTAAGAAAGCTACAGCTAAAGTGCTACAGGGGAGACTGGTTCAAGACAGCGGAGTAGAAGGACGTGCTCTCACTCCCTCTTGCGAGAGCACCGGAATCACAACTAACTGCTGAACAATCATTGACAGGAAGACACTGGAACTCACCAAATAAGATACCCCACATCCAAAGACAAAGGAGAAGCCACAATGAGACGGTAGGAGGGGCGCAATCACAGTAAAATCAAATCCCATAACTGCTGGGTAAGTGACTCACAAACTGGAGAACACTTATACCACAGAAGTCCACCCACTGCAGTGAAGGTTCTGAGCCCCACATCAGGCTTCTCAACCTGGGGGTCCAGCAGTGGGAGGAGGAATTCCTAGAGAATCAGACTTTCAAAGCTAGGGGGATTTGATTGCAGGACTTTGAGAGGACTAAGGGAAACACAGACTCCACTCTTGAAGGGCACACACAAAGTAGTGTGCTCCTCGGGACCCAGGGGAAGGAACAGTGACCCCACAGGAGACTGAACCAGACCTACCTGCTAATGTTAGAGGGTCTCCTGCAGAGGCGGGGGGTGGCTGTGTCTCACCGTGAGGACAAGGACACTGGCAGCAGAAGTTCTGGGAAGTACTCCTTGGCGTGAGCCCTCCCAGAGTCTGCCATTAGCCCCACCAAAGAGCTCGGGTAGGCTCCAGTGTTGGGTTGCCTCAAGCAAAACAACCTACAGGGAGGGAACCCAGCCCCACCTGTCAGCAGACAAGTGGATTAAAGTTTTACTGAGCCCTGTCCCCTAGAGCAACACCCAGCTCTACCCACCACCAGTCCCTCCCATCAGGAAACATGCACAAGCCTCTTAGATAGCCTCTTCCACCAGACGGCAGACAGCAGAAGCACAAAGAACCTCAATCCTGCAGCCTGTGCAACAAAAACCACATTCACAGAAACATAAACAAGATGAAAAGGCAGAGAGCTATGCACCAGATGAAGGAACAAGATAAAACCCCAGAAAAACAACTAAATGAAGTGGAGATAGGCAACCTTCCAGAAAAAGAATTCAGAATAATGATAGTGAAGATAATCCAGGACCTCAGAAAAAGAAAGGAGGCAAAGACTGAGAAGATGCAAGAAATGTTTAACAAAGACCTAGAAGAATTAAAGAGCAAACAAACAGAGACGAACAATACAATAACTGAAATGAAAAATACACTAGAAGGAATCAATAGCAGAATAACTGAGGCAGAAGAACACATAAGTGACCTGGAAGACAGAATGGTGGAATTCACTGCCATGGAACAGAATAAAGAAAAAAGAATGCAAAGAAATGAAGACAGCCTAAGAGACCTCTGGGACAACATTAAATGCAACAACATTTGCACTATAGGGATCCCAGAAGGAGAAGAGAGAGAGAAAGGACCTGAGAAAATATTTGAAGAGATTATAGTTGAAAACTTCCCTAACATGGGAAAGGAAATAGCCACCCAAGTCCGGGAAGTGCAGAGAGTCCCAGGCAGGATAAACCCAAGGAGAAACACGCCAAGACACACAGTAATCAAATTGGCAAAAATTAGAGACAAAGAAAAATTATTGAAAGCAGCAAGGGAAAAATGACAAATAACATACAAGGGAACTCCCATAAGGTTAACAGCTGATTTCTCAGCAGAAACTCTACAAGCCAGAAGGGAGTGGCATGACATATTTAAAGTGATGAAAGGGAAGAAACTACAGCCAAGATTACTCTACCCAGCAAGGATCTCATTCAGATTCAATGGAGAAATCAAAAGCTTTACAGACGAGCAAAAGCTAAGAGAATTTCAGCACCACCAAACCAGCTCTACAACAAATGCTAACGGAACTTCTCTAAATGGGGAACACAAGAGAAGAAGAGGACCTAAAAAACAAACCCAAAACAATTAAGAAAATGGTCATAGGAAATATACATGTTGATAATTACGTTAAACGTGAATGGATTAAATGCTCCAACCAAAAGACACAGGCGTGCTGAATGGATACAAAAACAAGACCCATATATATGCTGTCTACAAGAGACCCACTTCAGACCTAGGGACACATACAGACTGAAAATGAGGGGACGGAAAAAGATATTTCATGCAAATGGAAATCAAAAGAAAGCTGGAGTGGCAATACTCATATCAGATAAAACAGACTTTAAAATAAAAATGTTACAAGAGACAAAGAAGGACACTATACAATGATCACGGGATCAATCCAAGAAGAAGATATAACAATTATAAATATATATGCACCCAACATAGGAGCGCCTCAATACATAAGGCAACTGCTAACAGCTCTAAAAGAGGAAACTGACAGTAACACAGTAATAGTGGGGGAGTTTAACACCTCACTTACACCAATGGACAGATCATCCAAACAGAAAATTAATAAGGAAACAGAAGCTTTAAATGACACGAGACCAGATAGATTTAATTGATATTTATAGGACATTCCATCCAAAAACAGCAGATTACACTTTCTTCTCAGGTGCGCATGGAACATTCTCCAGGATAGATCACATCTTGGGTCACAAATCAAGCCTCAGTAAATTTAAGAAAACTGAAATCACATCAAGCATTTTTTCTGACCGCAACGCTATGAGATTAGAAATGAATTACAGGGAAAGGAACATAAAAAGCAGAAACACATGGAGGCTAAACAATACGTTATTAAATAACCAAGAGATCACTGAAGAAATCAGAGAGGAAATCCAAAAACACCTAGAGACAAATGACAATGAAAACACGACCATCCAAAACCTATGGGATGCAGCAAAAGCAGTTCTAAGAGGGAAGTTTATAGCAATACAATCCTACCTCAAGAAACAACAAACATCTCAAATAAACAATCTAACCTTACACCTAAAGCAACTAGAGAAAGAAGACCAAACAAAACCCAAAGTTAGTAGAAGGAAAGAAATCATAAAGATCAGAGAAGAAATAAATGAAATAGAAACAAAGAAAACAATAGCAAAGATCAATAAAACTAAAAGCTGGTTCTTTGAGAAGATAAACAAAACTGACAAACCATTAGCCAGACTCATCAAGAAAAAGAGGGAGAGGACTCAAATCAATAAAATTAGACACGAAAAAGGAGAAGTTACAACAGACATCGCAGAAATACAAGGCATCCTAAGAGACTACTACGAGCAACTCTATGCCAAAAAAATGGACAACCTGGAACAAATGGACAAATTCTTAGAAAGGTATAACCTTCCAAGACTGAACCAGCAAGAAATAGAAAATATGAACAGACCAATCACAACTAATGAAATTGAAGCTGTGATTAAAAATCTTCCAACAAATAACAGTCCAGGACCAGACGGCTTCACAGGTGAATTCTATCAAACATTTAGAGAAGAGCTAACACCCATCCTTCTCAAGCTCTTTCAAAAAATTGCAGAGGAAGGAACACTCCCAAACTCATTCTATGAGGCCACCATCACCCTGATACCAAAACCAGACAAAAACACTACAAAAAAACAAAATTACAGACCAATATCACTGATGAATACAGAAGCAAAAATCCTCAACAAAATACTAGCAAACAGAATCCAACAACACATTAAAAGGTTCATACCCCATGATCAAGTGGGATTTATCCCAGGGATTCAGGATTCTTCAATATATGCAAATCAGGAGAGGAGAGACAAGATGGCGGAAGAGTAAGACGCAGAGATTACCTTCTTCCCCACAGATACACCAGAAATACAGCTACACGTGGAACAACTCCTGCAGAACACCTACTGAACGCTGGCAGAAGACCCCAGACCTCCCAAAAGGCAAGAAACTCCACACTTACCGGGGTAGGGCAAACAGGAGAACCCTGGAAGCAGAGACAGAGGATAGGGACGGGACCGGCACCAGTGGGAGGGAGCTGTGAGGCAGGAGAGGTTTCCACACACTGAGAAGCCTCTTCGCGGGCGGAGACTGTGGGTGGCGGAGGGGAAAAGCTTCGGAGTCGCGGAGGAGAACGCAGCAACTGGGGCGCGGAGGGCAAAGCGGGGAGATCCCCGCACGGAGAATCGGCGCCGACCGGCACTCAGCAGCCCGAGAGGCTTGTCTGCTCCCCCGCCGGGGCGGGCGGGGC
>RJWK010053393.1:0-15369 GCA_004363435.1 Platanista minor
AGCTGTCAACAGTACGTCCCGGGGAGGTTTTCTCCCAGGAGCCGTGCCTGCCAGCTTTCCGGCTTTCCGAGGTGACAGCCCAGGGCCAGACCGTCAGCGGCTTCTGTGCACGATGAACCTGTCGGTGGCGGCTCAGGCCTGAGTTCTGCCGCTTTCCTCTGCGGACCTCTGATACTGAACTTATCAAGGGGGAGGGGCAAGGAGGGGTGGCCAGGGAGGAGCTTGTCATCCTCTGTCCACCCCCAGACCGCAGAGAGCAGGAAACAGGAGGCCAGAGCAGATATCAAAGGCCAGAAGTTTCTCAACATCATGGAGAGAAGCAAGGCCCAAACTCGCCGCTGAGCGTGCCCCCAGGGTGGGGCTGGGCGGGCCGCAGCTTCACTGAGGAACCTGACAGAAAGGAGACAGAGCCGGCGGTACAACCTGGGGAGCCCAGGGCTGTCAGGGCAGAGTGAGCCGGGGCGGGGGTCCCGCTGCCTTCCTCGTGCAGCCTGCGTATCTCCACCTTCTTTCTCAGCCCTTCCGTTCTGGATGCATCGTAGCTCCGTGCTCTTGTGTTCCTCACTGGGCCTCTGCCGCACCACCCAGGTTTACCTCCCAGCACATCCCCCGACAGTGCTAGTCCACAGGGAATTGTAACTGCCCGTTTCTCTCTGTCTCTTGCACTGGAGTGCGAGACCGGAAGAGCAGGGACCGTTCCCTCCTCACTGTGCACCCCCAGTGTGAGGCGCAGAGGGCTTCATCCTCACGTGTCTTGCCTCATGGTTGCAACATGGCTGTGACAGCTCCGAGCATCTTATTCTCTCCCGATAGCATCCCAGGAAGACAGAGACCTCTCTCGAATGTCCCTGCCTTACATAAGGGGGTGAAAATATTCCCCAGAAGCAGACTTCTTCTGCCTCATTGGTCATAACTGGGTCACATGGCTCCCCCAAACATGGAAAGTATGGGTGGAAGGAGGGAGGGAGAGAAGAAGTGATAAAAGAATGGAAGGAAGGGGCTTCCCTGGGGGCGCAGCGGTTGGGAGTCCGCCTGCCGAGGCGGGGGACGCGGGTTCGCGCCCCGGTCCGGGAGGATCCCACGTGCCGCGGAGCGGCTGGGCCCGCGAGCCGTGGCCGCTGAGCCCGCGCGTCCGGAGCCTGTGCTCCGCCGCGGGAGAGGCCGCGACGGTGAGAGGCCCGCGTACCGCAAAAAAAAAACAAAAAAAAACCCCAAAGAGAATGGAAGGAAGGAAGGATAAAACGATGGATGGGCAAATGGAAGGATGGGAGGACGAAAGGATGGGTGGACAGAGGATGGATGAATGGAAGGATGGATAGATGGTTGGATGGATGGATGGAAAGATGCATGGATGGGGTTTTCTCCTCGATTGCTCTGCACGCGTGCTTCACTGTCATTGTGTATTGTAAGCTTTATGGGGATTGTGACCAAGGAGATAGCAAATGGGAGACTTGGATTCCGGTTCTGGTCTTGACCTGATAAAACACTTTCAGAAATGCAGAAGGTCTGCCCCAGACCACCTCTACCTTTCCACTTCCTTGGATGGCCCTGGGGTCCAGCCAGTTTCCCACTCAGAAACCCCACCTAGAAGCCTCCCACAGCAGATGGTACGAGTTGTCTAGGCAAAGTCAGACCTTCCCCCTTGTGTGCTGGCAGGTCCACCTCCCACGGTGGAGGCTATGATCCTAGGTGCTCTCTTTTCCAGGCTCTCCTGTAATTAGGGAGGGTCTTATGACCCGGTTCCCACCAAGAAGACATAAGGGAAATGCAAAAAGAAACCCCCTTCCCCACATCTGCTTTGGACACTGTCATGAGACAGGATGCGATAACCTACGTCTGGGGCTGCCGTCCTGTAGCCTGAGGACGAAATGCCAACAGGCTGAGGAGGGACACGCCTGGGCCTTGATAACATCATGAAGCCACTGAAGAAACCTGGAACTCCCTGTGTGCTTCTCTAGACAGAGATAATTACCTAGCTTGTTTATACGACTGTTAGTCAGATGCCTGGTCACTTGTAGCTGAGACATCACACTGAACCTCCCTTTGGAAGTGGCTGTGACGTTGGCACCTGGAGCCTTCACAAAGACTCGGAAATCAGGATGGCTGCTAGGGGAAGGTGGGCTTCATGAAAATGGGTCAGTAAGAAATGTCAATTTTCTACTGCTTATGTAAAGGTTGTTTGCTTTGTACCTAGCCTTCCAAAATTTCACAGGACCCAAATCATGGGTCCCCTAAAAGAAGTGTCTCATTCAGCTGTGGGGTAAGAATCAGCGGATAGAGAAGGTAAACTGTGAGGTTAAATAAAACACATGAGAAATGCAAGAGGCACGGATGGAATCATTTGTCCTTTCTATTCAGGATAATTAGTCTGAAAACCCACTATTCCCTGAATATCAGCTCCCTGGAAACTGGTTATATCTTTCAGGACATTCACTTATTTAATAAGATGTTGCTGAGCGCAAAAACACTACGAGATATGGTCGTAGGTGCTGGGGATACAGTGAGGAAACAGAGATGGGCCTGTCCTCCAGTGGCGTCCATCCAGGGGCAGAGCTGGACAAGCACGCTGGCCCCTGAACTAGAATGTGACCAGGAAAATAGCATCTTTAGAGAAACCTGGCAGACACCACCTTAACCAGGAGATCCAGTCACCATCACTTATATAAACAATGCCACACACGAGAAAACTAAGTAATAGTTCCTCCTAATAAGACGCGTGGTGTCTTATTACGTAATAAGATACATGACGCCCAGTAATAAGACACATGGGCATCGTGTACCCCTCAGTTCGATACTCTGAAAAGGACTGAACATTACTTCTGGGGTACGCTTGCCAAGAATGCAGTACATCAAGCTAGTCGTGAGCAAACTTCAGAAGAATCCAAACGGAAGAGCATTCGACGGAATATTGGGGTGGCCAAAAAGTTCGTTCGGGCTTTCCGTACGCTGTTGCGGAAAAACGCGAACCAACTCTTTGGCCACCCCAGTACGTGACCCGCACTCTTCAGAAACGCTGAGGTCCTAAGATGCAAGGAAAGACTGGGGAACTGTCCCCAACTGGAGGAGACCAAGGACCCGTGACAATGACATGCAACACGGGATCCTGGGCTGGGTCTTGGGGAGATAAAGGACGTTAGTGGGAACGGAAGATGAAATCCAAATAAAGTCTGTGGTTTCGTTAGTGCCCGAGCAGTATTAGCTCCTTGGTTTTGCTGAATGTATTGGCGTTACGCCCGAAGTTAATGTTACAGGATGCTTGGTGTGGGTAAATGGAAACTTTCCTTGTGATTTCTGAAACTTTCCTGTAAGTCTACAAGTATTTCAAAATTAATCCTCGGATGAAGGAGTCACAGGTGCTAGGAGGTCATATGCCCCACGACTGACCTACCACATCATTCAGTCCGTCATTCAACGAAGTTTTATTGCGCACCTGCTACCTTTCAGGCATTGTGCTACATGCTGGGGAGATGAGTGAGCAGGACACTCTGGAAAGCACTGAGTTCGCTGTCTTCTCTTTTCCATCTGCCCTCCCCCCCCCCCCAAAGGCGGTGCTGCGGACGAAGGCTGTCCCCTTAGCGGTGAACACGAGGTGCAAAGCCCCTGCCAGCCATGTGTGGACTTGCAGCGTGGGCAAGTATGAATCTTTGCTGTTGTAAACCAAAGAGACTCTGGGGGTATTTGTTCCTGCAGCTGAGTAAGCTCTAAGTGCTGACTGCAGATCAGTCGGTGTGACACAGTGGACGGGAAGTAACTGCTGAGTGCTGACCTGGTGACTCAGGCCGACAGGTGTTAGTGGAGTTCATTACAGCAGCTGAAGATGGGCGATCCCATCTGCAGATGGGAAATAGAGGAAACGGGAGCGTTCCCAGGACTGATTTAGGTAAAATTTCCTCCAAGTCACACTCTGGTGTCCTCCCCATCCATTCTTCCAACTATGAATTGGGCCATAATTCATTCACTCCTTGAGCACCTGTGTCAGTACCTGCACTGATCTAGGCAGTGGAGGTACACGAGTGTATCAGCTGGCTAGTGCTGCGTAACAATCCTCCCCAAAACTTACTTAGTTCACAGCTCTGTAAGGAGGCTGGTTGGTTCCTCTGGCCTGGAATGGGCTGGCTGCTATCTGCTGGCTCTCTCCTGCTTTGTGGTCAGCTGGGCGCTAGGTGCGGTAGGAAGTGTTCATTCAGTGTCTTGGTCCTCCTGTGGCCCTTACTCTCCAGCAGGCTGGCCCAGGCTCATTCACACGAGTTCCCAGCGTCCCAAGAGCAGCCAGGGGTGGAGCCCTGGGCACGAGCACCCCCATCGTATCTCCTAAAGTCCCCCTGGCCAAAGCATGTCCCACAGCCAAGCCCAGGTTCAAGGGTGGAGAAACAGACTGCAGCCTCAGTGGGAAGGAAGAATGAGTGACCATTTCTCAGACACAATGGGAAGAACAGACACCAGGCACTGAGAAGGACACAGAGCAGGGAGCCATGACCTTGACTGCAGGGACCCGGGGAGATTTCCTAAGGGAGGTTGTGCTTGAGCCCCAGCCCTGAAAGACGAATTCAGGTTCATCTGGGAGAGTCAAGTTCATGCATATTATTCATGCAACAAGAACCTGGAAGGAAAAGAAACTAGGACAAGGTCATCAATGAGCTGGGCTGTCAGGTGGCAGGGGTGTGGCAGAGGGAGGGGTTGGAAGGTAGTAAGAGTAATGTAAGAAGGAAAGCTAACACTTGAGGGAACGTGCTGTGGTTGCTAAGAGACCGAACTGTCCAGCTGGGTGACCTGAGGCACATTACTTAACATTCCTATGCTTCAAACTCTTCATCTGTGAGGTGAGGGTGGTGATAATCATCTCGCAGGGGTTTTATTTTCGGGATTTTAAAAAACTGATAACATGAGACGCTGTCACGTTAGTTCCTCGTGTGTGGCAAGCACTCAGTAAACTGTAGTGATTTATCCGTCATTCACCGCATGGTCTGATGTGATGCTCATGACAGCATTATAGACAGACAAAAAGACAAGTAAGAAGATGCCCGAGGTCGCAGAGCTTGGATGGGGTCTCCCTGAGTCTGACCTGGAGTCAGCACCATAACCTCATGGGGTCTTCAATCCTGGCGTCTGCGGGAGTGACCTGCCATCTGGGAGCCTCCCCTCTGGAATTGGGCTGTTTGAGGTCCACTTTTCCAGGAGGTTCTTGCACATGAAAAGAGGGAGCATTTTAGTCACAAATCACTCCATGCCACCTCCTGGGTCCCCAGGTGCGCTGGAGGGATGGGAGCCTTTGTTCATGCTCATGAAAGGCTGCGTCGGAGTTTTCCTGTAAAACTGTTGTTTTCTCTAAAATGGGGAGATGTGCCCTGACTTGACCGTCTTTGGCAGGACACAGAACATTCCGGTAGTGGAGTAACCCAAAAGGCAAGGTCTCCATCAAGCCAAGGACGTTTGTGGCTGTCTCTCCAAGGCCCTCGCTCACGGCTGACGCGTGCAGTTTGACTGCAGACGGCCCCGAGCCCGCCGCCCGGCCCGGTGAGGAGGTAAGGAGGCCCATCCAGCGAGCACGGTGCCATGGCAGAGGGGCCGTTTGCTCTGTTGGTTCCAGTCCAAGCTGGAATGGCATTCAGAGCAGAGAGAGTTTATTTAAAGAACCCGAAAGGTTAAACCACTCAGTGTTCTGCAGAGTTAAATCAGAGGTGTTTTTAGCAGTCTAGGCAAGTTTGACCTGGGCCGTACGGGTCTCATAATTTATCCTACACTCCGACGTCTCTTGATTCCGCAGTATACAGCAAGATGCTGAGCAGGGAGCGGAAACCATGAACGCACATCTCTGGAGGCCGACTCTGTGCCGTGCATGCTCCATATGCAGCTCCCTGACCTCCCAGAACTCGGGGAGCGGGGGTTGTTACTGTCCCTCCCTCACAGATGGGGAAACTGAGGTACAGGAGGGAGGAAGCCAGTGGCCTCAGGCGTCACAGCAGCAGGGGGCGGAGTGGGGCTCTGGAGCCAGGCTGTGATCCCAGCATCCAAGCTGCCTTCCCGTCAGCCTCCCGATGAGTCTGAATCTGCATCTCCAGCCACGGTCTCGCTCCTGGGCTCTGCTCTTTGCTCCTCTGGGCCTCGGACAGGTCTCCTCTGATACCTCTGTCATTGCAGACTCAGCAGGTTTAAAGCTGACCCTGACCTTCACCGTGGAAGGCCCACCCACTCGTCCTACTCCAGAGGACACTGAGATCAGACGGGCGATGGGCCCCACCCGAGGCCCCGGCCACTCATCCCGGGCTGTGTCCCCAAATTGCCGCCTGGAGCCTGCGACCCACACAGATGCGCAGCCGCCAGCATACCCCTGCTGATCTGAATCACCAAGGTAAGTCATGGCCCCTCTGGGGACTCCCTGCCTTTCCATCCCCACGTTTCCACATTGGGGTGTCTACTTGCTCCGCTGATGGAGCAGACTGGGCGGCACATGCTGGACTTACGCCATCCCGGGTGGCTCACCCAGCTGGTCATCCTGGCACCCACCAGACTGCACAGGCTCAGGGCCAGAGCTCTGCATTAACATGTGAGCAACGGGGGCGTCCAGGCTCGGGGGCCGCGGACATCTGTGCCTGCAGCCGGCAGGGAGCGTCAGGGTCAGGCAGGGCAGGCTCGCCAGCAGTCAAGTGGGCTCTGGACTCTGATGCCTCCTGACGCTGGGTGCCGGCTCTGTGCTATTTTCTACGCTAGAGTGGAGGTGATGTGGTCAGTGAGGTTCCCACACTCAGGACAGCTCTGGCAGAGAAAACGGACTCCAGCCATGTCTTTGGTTTTCCTGCTTCTGCACGCTCCCACCCTCTCCCTTTTCCCACATCATACCCGCCATACAAATTATGTCACCTCCTTTCTAAGACAGAACGCAGAAGCTGGCTTAAGAAAAAAGAAAATTGTGATAAAGCACTTTAGGAAAAGCTCATTAAGAACCCCATTAAGCCTCATCCAGTTCCTTTCACCTCTGGGTTCTCACGGCCACTCCCCTGGCCCGCGCAGCATCAGCTCGCCCCGGACACCCCAACAGCTGCCTCCCTGCCCCACCCAATGCCGCGCACTTCCCCACTGCTCAGCCTGAGACGTGACCCTGAGCTGTGGAACCCACCGTCTCTCTGAAACCATCCCAGGGCTTCTCGCCGTCCTCAAGTAAAGACCCAAATAATCTGTGATTGTTTGGGCTCACTTCCCATCCCCCTGCACTCCCCACCCTGTGCTCCCGCCACAGGGAAGGGGAGTGTATCCCTCCCACACCAGCTCCTCCCTCTCACCAGCCCCCCTTTCCTGACCCCCACCCCGGAAGGTATGCAACAATGTGCTCTTTTCTGCCCTCCCCGCCACCAACTCCTGAAACGAACCTACCACCAAATGGTGGGAATCCTATTTCCTCGGCCATTTGCAGAGAAGGCGTCGTGTTTGCTAGCACAGGGCACTTTCAGGGCTTTTTTCTTATTTGGACTAAAGTAACCCAGACTTGGGGGAGTTAGATTCTCCGCCTTGGTTCATCTTCCTGGAGTGCGAGTCAAATTCCGTGGGCACACTGCGCGCTTCCCGCCTGGGGCTGCCTGAGTCTTCCTTCTTGCCCGTGTGTTCCCGGCCCTGCTCTTCTCACTGTGGTTAATCGGTTAATCGGGGACTCAAGACTTCAGCTGCTGCTGGGGACGAGGTGTCCCTTCCCGCTCAGAGCTCTCTTGACCTTTCCTGGGATTTATCAGTTACCATTCCCTGTAAAGCCCCGGAGAGGTCCCGCCACCTTTTCACACGCCAGCCGCAGCCAGCGGGTGGAACATGATAAGTCACAATCGCTGGCCCACCGCGTTGTCTGCGCTGGCTGTCTCTGGGCCCCGCCCTGTGTCGTCTTTGAAGTGCAGCTAAGCCCCTGGTAGCTTTCAGATGACACTTAGGTTACACCTCTTCTGCACTCTTATCTCCACCAGTGCCTTTGAGTGCAGACGTGTTGACACGTTGGCAGTGCGGTGGCCTCTCTGCGGGAGCGTGTCCCCTGGGTGACCTTTGGCTCCCGAAGATGGCACCTGGGCCTGGATGGATGGGACAGGGCCGCCCCTGCACTGGGCACACCGGGCACAGCCCCCCACCCTGTGTCGACTCTAAGGGCCTCCTTTCATCACTGGTCCTCTGGGGGCGGGGCTCCCAAACGCCTCATTCTGGGGCCCCCAAGTAGTGAGGGAGGTGCCCCTCATGGGTGCTACTGCTGTCAGGTGTTCCTTTAATTATGGTAAAACAGACACAACATAAACCTTACCATTTAACCTGTTTTAAGTGTACAGTTCAGTGGTGTTACGTATGTTCACGTTGGTGTGCAACCATCACCATTTCCGTCTTCTGAACTTGTCCATCTTCCCAAGCTGAGATTCTGTCCCCATTAAACACTAACTCCCCATAACCCCCGGCACCTACCGTTCTACTTTCTGTCTTTATGAGCCTAACTAGTCTAGTACCTCGTATCAGTGGAATCTTGTAACACTTATCTTTTGGTGATGGGCTCCTTTCACTTAGCATAATGTCTTCAAGGTTCATCCATGCATGTTGTAGCTGGTGTCAGTGCTTCATTCCTTTTCAAGGCTGAATACTATTCCACTGTGTGGATGGACCTCGTCTTGTTTATCCATTCACCCGTCGATGGACGCCTGGGTTACTTCCACCTTTTGACTCTCGTGAATAATGCTGCTATGAACGTGGGTGTATAAGTGTCTGAGTCCCTGCTTTCAGTTCTTCTGAGTGTGCTCCCAGAAGTGGAATTGCTGGGTCATATAGTAATTTTCTTAATTCTCGGAAGAACTGCCATACTGTTTCCCACGGTGGCTGCACCATCCCCCGCAGCCGGGCACGAGAGTCCCAGTTTCTCCACAAGTGCCCCTGCCCACCCCCTCCCAGCCCCTCCCTCCTCACCCTTCCATTCTAACCCCCTCTGTCGATGGGACGCTTCAGGATTTCATGGGCAAAGACTGCTTTTAATGACCAGACACAGCGCTGGTGAAGGCGGCGGGGAGTGGGCATCCTCTAACGCAGGGGATGGAATTCTCAGTCACCCCCACCTTTCTTAAGCGCAATATGCATCAGGCGCTAGGTCCATCCACGTCTCTGCAAATCACCCAATTTCGTTCCTTTTTATGGCTGAGTAATATTCCATTGTGTATATGTGCCACATGTTCTTTATCCGTTCCTCTGTTGATGGACATTTAGGTTGTTTCCATGTCCTGGCTATTGTAAATAGCGCTGCAGTGAACATTGGGGTGCAGGTGTCTTTTTGACTGTCGTACAGAGTAAAGTAAGTCAGAAAAAAAGGTATCGTATATTAACGCATATATGTAGAATCTGAAAGAATTGGTACAGACGATCTTATATGCAAAGCAGAAATAGAGACACAGACGTAGAGAACAAACGTGTGGATACCAAGGGGGAAAGAAGGGGGTGGGATGAACTGGGAGACTGGGATTGACACGTACACACTTTTGATACTATGTGTGAAAAAGAGAACTAATGAGAACCTACTGTGTAGCACAGGGAACTCTACTCAGTGCTCTGTGGTGACCTAAATGGGAAGGAAATCCAAAAAGACGGGGTGTACGTATATGTATAGCTGATTCACTTTGCTGTACCGTAGGAACTAACACAACATTGTAAAGCAACTACACCCCAATAAAGCTTTTTTAAAAGGAGCAGTATGTGTCAACATTTAAAACGTGCAGACATTTACAGGACAACATTGTAGGAATTTGTCCCAAGTAAGCGTTCAGACCAGATTGAAAAGGTGTGTGTGTATGCAAAGGTGTCTATCACATGCTGTCAATAATAGCAAAATTAAATAAACAAACTAAATTTCTGTTTGTCCATCAGCAGACACTTGGTTTTGAAGTTGATGGCTCCTCCATACGATGAAATATTATGCCATTAACTTTAGGTGTACTGCCAAGGAAAGTGAGCATAATATAATGTTCTACAACAGAAGCACACGACAGTGTGATTCCATGTTTGGATACACGCACACGCACACACACACGCACGCACACACACAGAGACAAAGAAGACGTATATTTGTCTATCTATATATACCTATATACTTACGTCTTCTGTCTCAGGAGATAGATATATGTTTTCTACTTGAAGCTATAACCAGTGTCTTGGCAATGAATACTCTCCCATCCCCTTCCGTGCAGCCCTGATCTAAACTGGAGAAATCCTGGCAACCAAGAGGAATCCATATTTAGTGGTGTTGTCAAAATGGCCTTTCAATAGCACATTCATTCTGCACCCTCGAATTCAGGCAGGAAAGGGAAGGGGGAGCGAGAGAGAGAAGAAAAAGAAAAAGCCAAGTGTTTGTGCGAGCATCTTGGAGACCCGGGGCTCAGTGAGGCAGGTGTGCTGCGGCTGCTTCAAGACCACGCGGGAGAAGAGGCCGTCAGAGCGCCCGTTATACAGTGTTGCCAAATAGCTGAGGCTCCGTCAGATCCAGCTGCAGAAACCCAGAGGGCAAAGTGCTCAAGGATGCATAAAACGCGGATTTTTCCGTAATTGTTTAAATATGTGTTAACGAGTGCTGCAAACGCAGTCAGAGTGTGACCATTAAAGGATTAAAAATGCAGGCAAATGGAAAAGGAATAGCTTGAACGGTGGGGAAAGCACTCACATGGGGATCGAAATCCCCCAAATTTCTGTTTTGCCTCTAGTCCTGCTGCTCGGACAGAGTAAGACACCCAACCTCACTGGGGCTCCATTTTCTCGTCGCAAAATGAACAGCGGAGGGCAATAGATGGATCCATCCCCCAGCTACAGAACTCCCTCATCATCAAAACCTGCCAATCTCCTGAATTTCACAAAATCAGAGAATAAGAATTGTCTAAGGAAAAGGAGCTTGCAAGAAGATTATGGAGCTTTGTGTGTTTTCTTAGCAATATAAACAGAGAAAAGACCCTGTTTTTTAAGCAAAGGAGTTGAGAATACAAATGAGCCATTCAGGAAACTCAGAGAAAAATTTGATGGACGGGGTGGGGGCTGTCAGATACTTGTGCCATTAGCCCCTGGTCCTCTTGTCCCCTCTCCTCCCCGAGTGGAAGGCCATGAAAGCATCACCTTAGTCTAAGATTCCTTTAAGGAGGGAGGAATTTACACCACTTGCCAGTGGAGTGGAGGAAATATAGGAATGACACTTCATCATTTTTCTTCCCCCAGCAAAGAAAGAAAAAACGAAAAAGAATGAAAGAACCGCAGTGCAAGACTGCTACGTTCCATGCCGTTGACACCCAGCCTTTAATTGGAACTGCTACATCCAAAATAAAGAAAGTAGTGATTGCAGGGTATATTTTTGCCTACGTTTTTGAGGATGTTTTGGGCCTTTCATCTCCCTCGAAGGCGTGTCACCTAATTACGCCGCTTTCATCCGTGTATTCCCCAGTCGGAACATGCCAGTCCCCTGCACGGCAATTGATCATGACGGACGGGTTTCCACTCTCCAGCTGGTGCAGAGCCTGGGTATTTGTGAATACCTGAATAAACTCCTTTAATCCAAAAACAAACTCCTCCTGAAAGAAACAGGCTGAAAAGGCCTTTCATGGAGTGTTTTCCAACTCACTGGTTCACGGTTTCTTTGGATCTCACTGTGCTTCCTGTACTAATGGTCTCTGAATGCGTTCCCGACTGTGGCCTGCTGGCCTGCCGAAGTCCCTGGCGTTACAGGGAAAGAAGGCAACAGGTAACACAGCAGATGCTCAAAGGAGCTGCCAGCACTGCATAGGTGGAAACTGGAACGAAATATATGTGGGCGAGAGCGCTGTGTTCTTTCCACAACTTTCTTAAAGACGTGCTTCCCTAGGTAATGTTTTAAAAACAAAGTCATGGTCACACGTTACACACATGTGGGAATAATCTGCTGGATTCAAAGCAGATCTCTCAAATCAGCATTGAAAGTTCATAAATATAAAGGGCTGATGACGCTACTCTAATAACTAGATTTGCTTTTGGGAGATCGACAACTTGCATTTTTTTTTTTTTAAAGTCTGTATTATTGAGATGATAGTGGGTCCGTTAAAAGAGTACCGTACCGACCTGGGGGTTAACCCTTGGCCCAACGGGTGGGTGAAGTGCTGAGGCTGGAGCCCTGGACTCGGAGTTGTAAGGTTCAAGTGTGAGAACCAGCACATCCGCTTGCTAGCCATATAAACTGCCCTAACTTAGTTTTATTCTGTCCATGCCTCTGTAGCCTGATCTCCAAGGTGAAGGGCTTGGGCTGGATCAGAGGACCTTTTCCTCAACCAATCAAAGTCGTCCTTATCTGAGCGAATGTCCCAGAGCCCCCACCCCTTTGGATCCTCTGCCCGCTGCCTGCTGTACGGTGATCCCTGACAGGGTCCAGTCTCGCCACTATTGCTGTGTATCAAACTACCCCAGAACAAACTGGTGTCAGACAGAAGCCCTTTTATTTTGTTCACGATTTTGCGGATCAGGCATTTAGCAGCTCAGCTGGGCAGTTACCCCCGCGGTCTACTGTGGGGGTGCAGCCAGGTGTCAGCTTGGGCTGCAGGCAGCTGATGGCTCCCCTGGCCTGGACATCCCAGGTCTTCCAGTCACATGGCTGGTGGTCGGTGGTAGCCGTTGGCTGCGCCCTCAGCTGGGACTGTTGCCCAGAGTGCCCATGCGTGGCCTCTCCAGCATGGGGGTCTCTGTGTGCTCAGATTTCTTATTTGGTGGCCAGTTTCCCCTAAGAAAAGTTTCCAGAGAACCAGGTGGAGGCTGCATGGCCTACTGTGACCTAGCCTCGGACTTCACGCAGTGTTTCCTCCACTCCTTTCTACTGGTGGTCACAAGGTCACCAGGTTCAAGGGGAGGGGACAGCATGATAGAGGCAGGTCACGTGTAAGAGCACCTGGGCACGAGACACGGTGGTGGCCGTCTTTGCAAATCATATTCTGCCTCAGGCTTCAAGAATCACTGCTGAAAATCTCTAATGTCCAGATTAGATTCAGTTTCTAATGGCCCTCCCTCTTAGGAAAGAAAAACATCTCTAGTAGGGCAATATTTCTTTGTTCAGACTCTTTTTTTAAAGAGCTTAATCGAGGTATAATTGGTATGGAGTAAATTGCACATGTTTAAAGTGAACCATTCAGTAAGTCTTGGCCTGTGTACATGCTTGTGCAGCCATCACCACGATCATCCCCTAAATGTCCCTCACGCCCCTGTACCATCCCTCCCTCCTGCTTCCACCCAACAATGCCTTCATCCCCTGGCAGTGATCCATCTGCTTCCTGTCCCTATAGATGTCTAGAATTTTATGTATCAGGTCATAAACTGTGTACTCTTTTTTGCATAGCTTCTTTCATTTGGCGGTTCTTTCGAGATTCATCTATGTGGTAACGTGTTTCAATAGTTTTTTTTTTTAATTATTTTAATTAAATTAATTAATTAATTTTTTAATTATTTAATTATAGTTGATGTACAGTAGCATGGATCAATAGTTTTTTCTGTTCTTATGGCTGAGTAACATTCCATTATATGGATATAACACAGGTCTGCTTATCCGTTCGTGTGTTGATGGACATTTCAGTTGTTTCCAGTTTGAGGTTATTATAAACAAAACTGCTACCTACATCTGCCTTCATGTCTCTTGGATACGTACTTAAGAGTGGAGTGGCCACATCATATGGCAGCGGTATGTTTAACTTTTTAAGAAATTGCCAAACTGTCCTCCAAAGTGGTTGTCCTGACTTTCAGTTTCAGCTCTGACATGTAAAAAGCTCGGCGTCACTTCCATTCTTACCACAAGAAAAATCCTGAACAACCTGAAGATCTGTGACTTTTCTCGGACACGTCAAAGAATTGGGGTCAAAGGGCAAACCATCAGAAGGTCGTAAGTACAATGTACTTCCTTGCAACAGGAGCTGCAAGAGCCGTAAACTGGGAGGAACATTTTGTTCAAATGACAAGTTGCTGGAGGCTGGGTGTGGGCTGCTGTGAGCATGAGAAAGTCCCAGAGCTGCAGGCTTAGGGCACGTCCACGGTTTCATGGCTTTTACCTCCAGAAACTCCACCAGGTTTCACCGGCAACGAGCTGAGGAAGACCCCGCACAGGTGTGGTCCATCTTCAATGTGGCTGTCTTCCCAGGTATGCAGTGGTGCCTCACTGCGGCTTTTATGCGCAGTTCCCAAATGGCTAGTGATGCAGAGCATCTTTTCACGTGCTTCTTGGCCACCCATAGATCTTCTCTGGTGAGGTGCCTGTTCCAATCTTTTGCCCATTTTTTTCTACCAGGTTGTTTGTTTGCTTATGACTGAGTTTTGAGAGTTCTTTATATATTCTGAATAAAAGTCCTTTATCTGATCTATGATATTCAAATATTCTCTCTCATGATAGAGCTTGTCTTTCAATTCTCTTAACAGAGTCTTCTGAAAGCAGAAGTTTTGAATTTTAATGCAATTCAAAATTTCACACTGTTCACGCACAGATCACGTGTATGTAAAAGCTATAGATTATGACAAATCTAAGAGATCTTTGCCTAACACATGGTCACAAATGTTTTATCCTTTTATTCCAGAAGTTTTAAAGTTTTAGGTTTTAGGTTTAGATCTGTGATCCATTCTGAGTTAACCTTGGTGTGTGGTGAGGTCGTGATAGCTTGTAGTTTTCAAGGGAAGAAAGTTTCCGTCTAGTCATTGTTTTCTGAGAGTTGGGTTTTTTTTTTTCTAATCAGGAATGGGTGTTAGATTTTGTCAAACGTCTTTCCTATCTTTATGGAGATGATCGTATGATTTTCTGTTTGTTAATATGACGAATTACATTGACTTTCTGATCAATTAATCTTGCCTTTGTGGGACAAACCTCACTTAGTCACAGTGCATTCTCCTTTTCATATATCACTGGATTTGATTTCCTAAAATTTGTTTAGCATTTTTGCTTCCATGTTCGTGAAGAATATCGGTCTGTAGTTCTCTTTTCTTAAAATTTGTCTGGATTTGGTACCAGGGTAATACTGCTGATTCATTAAATGAGTCCTTTTCGCTTTTTAAGAAAAAATTTGGGCAAAATTGGAATAATTATTCAACTTATATGTTTGACAGAATTCACCAGTGAAGCCCTATGGGCCTAGAGTTCTACACTGTGGGAAGGTTTCTAGCTACGAATATAATTTTATTAATAGAGAGTACTCTTATCTATCTAATCATCTGTTTCTTTTAGAAGTTAGCTTTGGTAGTTTGTGTCTTTCAGGCAGTTTGTCCACTTTTTCCAAGTTGTCTGTAAGATCTGTAGTGGTGTCAATACTCTCATTTCTGATACTGGTGGTTCGTGTCTTTTCTCCTTTTCATGATCAGCTTGGCTAGATGTTTATCATTTTTTTTTTTTTCTGTACTTGA
>RJWK010053394.1:0-15369 GCA_004363435.1 Platanista minor
AATCCTCACGTACTCCCATAAGTACCAGCAATGCACATCACAATCTCAGCCTGATCCTAGATCCTGGTACTCTTCAACCATTTATTTATGAAATATCCAGTATGCAGCAGGGCCAGGCTCTGGGAACCAGCGTGAACCCTGCTCTCGCAAGGTCTGCTTCTAGGATGTCTGGGCTCTGTCCCTACACTGGGCAGCTGAGAGAAACGACCTCAGGAAGGGAGGAACTATGCTTTGCCCCAGTGGATGGAGATGAAGGTGTCCAGCTTCCTCGAGTGCCACGCACTTGACATCCATAAGCCTCTAAACCCCAAATTCTGGGGACGAGGGACTAGCCTCCACATCGTGTTGGTGGGTAGCTAAGGATGGAATTGGAATCCGGTTCTGTCTGGCTGTAAACCCCAATTCATTCCATAGCATCAAGGGATCTAAGTCACTGATCTAAGACGATCAAGGGATCTAAGTCATTGATCCCATTCCTGCGTTGAAAATGCCTCTCTGGAATATTTGTAACCTTTCCCTTTCTTGGGAGAATCTCAAATGAAATAAAACCCCTGCCCTTTGTTATACAAATATGACATAATGTTCATATACCAGTGGTTATTTTTACACCAGCCTTGCTTATTCAAATCCCCAGTGAGGAGTAGTGATTGAACCAGCAACCTCAACATCAAAATACAACAGAGGATCCAAAAAACAATGTCGCCAATATTGCTCAAAGCAAAGTGTAGCCTCTGAGGTCTGCGTTGGAGGCGAATTATGTCACACTTTGCACCCAACTGAAGGAGATGAGCAGAAGCATGAGGAAGTAGGTGAGAGAAGGGGAAGCCGACCGCCCAACTGTGGAGGATACAGAAAACCATGAAGAGCAGACAGAGCTCAAAAGGCTCATCATTCCTAAAGGCCAGCCTACTCAGCTGGACATTTCCAAAACCTCGCAGTATCATTGAACTGGGTGAAGTTCCCAGAGGTGCCGTGTGCTGAAGAATATTAATGAGTCAGGGTTACCTGGGTATAACATTATTTGTATCGAGGTTCAATATTAATAAAACAGGATCGGTATGGGGGAAAATCTTGATTTTTTTCCTGCAGTGTTCCCCCTACTCACCAACATTCTGGGAGATATTTGACATTATCTCAAGGAAAATGGCCATGAATGCCCATGCACTAACATAATGAATTTTAATTTTATTTCTTTGGGCGCTTCTGTGGTCCCAACTAATTGCTTTAACATACCTGTGTTATTTCCATTCATCCTTCAAATAGGTGCTTAGGGCCATTGATTATGAAAAATATAGACTAACAAGGCGTCTTCAAAGCAGAGTGCTGAATGGAATGGTGGTGCCGTAAACTTTGGGAGCACCAAAGGTGAACTCACCTCCGATCCCTTTTGTTACATGGGTTGCCACAGTGAAGACAGCTTAGGCTGGAAGGAGACTGGATAATGACAATAATAGATAACATTTCAAGAGAACTTACTATGTGCCAGGCGCTATGCTTTCCACCTTTAACTCTCAGAAAGACCCCATGGTCTGCTAAGTTGTTGAGCAGACCAAGTTGTTGTGTCCAAGAGGAAACTGAGGCACAGGAAGCTGCACAAAGTCCCGTATCTAGAGAATGACACAAACCAGGATTCAGATCCAGGTGGTCTGGCTCCAGAGCTGTCACTGACCTATTGAATATTTGTTGCCTGGAGAAGGTGGTCAAATTTGAAGATGCTTACAAAATGGATGCATATTTTCCTTTCTGATTCCTGTAACAGGATGAATATGCAGTGAGCCTGTCCCACCCTTTGGAAACCAACGTGGTCTCTTATAATGTTATCCTGGAACCACGGAGAAACAGCCATTGCTTGGAGGATGGCTCCAGGTACACACAATATCTTGAGACATGAAGAAAAGTTGGATTCTTCCTTCATAAACTGTTTTGAAGGCAAGAAGCCAGCAAGGCAGAAACCTGTGGGGTTGAGGGATGGATAAAGAAAGAAGAAAGTATATGTTTTGTGGCTCCATGATAAGCACTTGGAGGCATCCCACAACTATATGTAGAAGTTCACAGGTATCATCCTTTCCTACAACACAATATCTAATTGTTCAAGATCTACTCAAAGATAATATATTACCATATGGCCCAGCCATTCCACATCTAGGTATTTATTCTAAAGAAATAAAAATGTATATCCATACAAAGACTTGTAGATGAATTCTCATAGCATCTTCCTATACAATAGCTCCAAACCAAGAACAACCCAGCTGTCCATCAACAGGTGACTGGATGAACACACTGTGCTAAATCTATTATCCATATGATGCAATGTCGTGCAGCAATAAAAGGCAATGAACTTTTGATATCTTCAAAAGCAACAACGAATCTCAAAAATAACTATGCCAAGTGAAAGAAGACAAAAGAAGAGCACGCACTGTATGAGTCTATTGATCTAAAATCATAGAAGATGCAAACTAACCTATAATGACCAGTGTTTTCCTGAGGATGGGAGGGAGGGAGCATGGAGGGGGTTGCAAAGGGACAAGAGGAAACTTTTGGGGGGGATTCATATGCTCATGAGCTGGATTGTGGTGATGATTTCACAGGTGGATATGCATGTCAAAACTATTCTAACTGTGGCCTTCCCTGGTGGTGCAGTTGTGAGGAATCCACCTGCCAGTGCAGGGGACACGGGTTCGAGCCCTGGTCTGGGAAGATCCCACGTGCCGCAGAGCAACTAAGCCCGTGTGCCACAACTACTGAGCCTGCGCGCCTAGAGCCCGTGATCCCAGCAAGAGAAGCCACTGCAGTGAGAAGCCCGCACACCGCAACAAAGAGTAGCCCCCGCTCACAGCAACTAGAGGAAGCCTGCGCACAGCAACAAAGCCCCAACGCAGCCAAAACTAAATAAATTCATTTAAAAAAACGGTTGTAATTGTACACTTGAAAGAGTGTGGTTTACTGTATACCAGTTACATCTCAATAAGGATGTTAAATAAGAGAGTGCATAGGTCTTCTGATGGAGGAAAGTGCCAGACCAGGAGTTATGAACCCAGGGGTATGATGGCAGAACTTTAACTTGGAATGGTTAGGTTAGAGGAAGGAGAACAAATAGTAGAGATAAGTAGAACAAAGCTAGGAGACCGGACAGAAGGCCACGCTGTAACCTGGCTGAAGGTTGCTGAAGACTGAACTAAGCCGGTGGCCATGAGGAACCGGGGGAGGAGAAAGAAGTCAAGGGACAGAGTCCAGGAATGGGTGGTGGGAGCAGTCAGATGAGGAGCAGCAACAAAGGTGCAGTGGGAGGCAAATCAGAAGTACCCCCCGTGGTTCAGAAGTTTCCACTGATGCTCTTCATAGCCAGTGAGCGCTAAGTCACAAGAAGATCTGACTGTGGGGACATACAGTTTCCACAAAGAGCTTTGCTCTTCCTTTGCATACTAGAGCTTTTGCGTCCTTTAACTGGGCAGTGCAGGCCACCAGGATCACCTGAGCCGGGAGAGAACCCAAGCATCACTAGTAATTCAACCAGCGTGCTCTTTTTCCAGTTAGTTCCACAGCCTCTTGACAACCTGGCATTCACAGCTCAGAAATCCTCCCAAAGTCTCCTGCCACTCCCCTGCCTCGTGCACTCTCTCTCTAATGAATGCTTCTTCCTTTCTTGAGAAAGTCTCCCTCACAAAGCAATTGCAATATTGCCGGCTACTCCCCAGAAATGAGAGAGACCGAGGGAGCAGGCTGGGGGCATCCAAAACCCCTCGGTAACCAACCACTCCTCAGCCCCTGGAAGAGAACAGAAACTCAATATCTTATGACCACATCTCCACACAAAAGAAACTCTCTAGGCAACTTGTCTTAATACATCAGTGTTACAGATGTGTCTCAACAAAGGTGGGCAAGCAGTTCTAATGAAAGTGGGGACTGACACGGAGCTCACACGTGACAGTGCGTTTGTCATTGATCAACAGTGAAGCAGGGTGACTGACTCATGCTTGTTATGTCTATTGTCAGAAAAAGAGTTTGCACTTCTTTCTTGGGTTTTTAGAGCTAGAAAAGATTTTTGGCGTAATCTAGTCAACCATCAGTGAGTGCAAGGCAAGACATTATGGAATCCCAAGGAACAATGGTGGAGCTTCAATGCTATAGGTTGCAGGAGATGGAGAGAGTCACGTGGTGAGAGGTGAGCAGGCCCCAAATCACCAAGGGACTGGCGTGCTCACCTAAGGAGTTTTAATTCTCTCCTGAAAGCTGGGGAGTAACGTTTTCAGATCTGTGTTCTGAAGGTCACGATGGCAGACTTGAATAAAATGCAGCCAGTTAAGGGACAGGGAGACCCTAAAACACCAAAGTCTGGCCTAATGTCACAGAGATAATTAGGGATGAAGAAAGGGGGAATTCCCTGGTGGTCCAGTGGTTAGGACTTGGCGCTTTCACTGCCGTGGGCCCAGGTTCAATCCCTGGTAGGGGAACTGAGATCCCACAAGCTGTGTGGCATGGCCAAAAAAATAAATGAATGAATAAAATAAAAATATACCAGAAAAAAGAGGAAGGACTAGTATGGGTACAGTATGATGCTGGCTCGCTCACCAAGACCAACCCCTCCAATCTGCTCACCTTCATGGCTCTGTTCTGTGCCTGTAGCTCATCTTCCTCCCTGGTCCTTCCTCGTGACTTCCAGAGGTGCTAATTCATTGGGTGTGCTGCTTCAGGCACTGGCTTCTTCTTGATCAGCCTAAGCCAGGACCTCCTGCACTTTTTTCCCTAGCTGGACTCCAAGAAGTGCACCTCTCTAACATCATCCTGTGGCCTAGACCCTCTCACTATTAATACAGCTACTCTAACCCTTCTGTTCCTCCAAGTGCCAAGCTCATGTCTGCCTCAGGACCTTTGCACATGCTGTTGCCTCTGCCGAGAATGCACCTCCACCTCACTCTTCATCTGCAAACGGCGCCCCATCCTTGAGGGCTCATCATGTATCATATCTTTAAAGCAGACATTCCTGGTTAACCTCTCCCTCCCCCTCAGCTAAATGAGACCTTCCCTTTTGTTTTCCTTAATAGCTCTTTTCACAGTCTGAAATGATAGAATCCATTATATTGTATGTTTAGCAACAGTCCTCCACACTAGACTCCACAGGGCAAGGACTGTGTCTAATTTTCCAACTCTGTATCTGTGGCATGTATCCCAGTGCTTAGCATAGTCTATGCCCAGTAAACATTTGTGTGAATCCTCAAGCCCATCTCGCAGCCTTAATCCTGCTCCTCTCTTGTCTGATACATGCTTAGTTATAGCAGATGCCCTCAAAGTGTTTCTGAAATATTAGAACAGTCGTATTCATAGAAAGAAACCGTTTTTAGTGGACCTTTGGGGTCCTGAGACCTGGGTTCAAATCCCAGCTCTACCCGAGTGGCTGTCTAGTAAACGACACTGTAGTCTGTACTGTAGTATGTAGTAAAGTGTGTCAGCACTTAGTAAACAGGAATCGTGTTCCCAGCTACAGAGCAAAAGCTGTGACTGGACAGGAAATGGCTTCTACTTGGTAGAAGTAAGTGTCCGCAATATTGCCCAGAACTCAAAGCCTTTGTTTTTTCCTGGAAATAAAATAACAGTATAATCCGGTTACACTTTAAAAATAAAAGAGTAGTTTCCTCACTCCCACGCTGTCACATACAGAAAGTTTAGGTACAAAGTTTAGGCTGTTGCAAGACACGTCTCCGTATAGTACATTTATATTCATGTGAAGTACACTAACTTATGTCATTGTATACATTTGTGACTTGCATCGGGGTTTGAAACCCGACTCTGCCCCTCCCTAGTTGAAAAACCTCAAGAAATTTACTGCACTTTTCTGAGCCAGTTTGCTCAAATGCAGAACCTCATAGGGTTACTATGAGAAGGCAGTATGCAGTAAATGTATGTATAAAGCATGTGAAGCCATGTCCCACACGTGGCACGTTCCATGTAAATTTCAGTGGTGATTGCTAATATACTTAGAACAGTGCCTGGCGAGCGGTAAATACATTCTCACATTAGCGGTGATAAATCGGCTTTTGCTGAAGGCCATTGGATGAGATCCGGGATATGTGAGAATTGCCAGGACAAGGGCGGGGGTGGTCTCTGAGCAGCTGGGGGCCGGTGCTGCTGGCTGGTTCATGAAACCTTAACGACTCATCATGTAGGTGCTGATGGGGCACTGTCGCTTTAAGAGAGGAAGCCAAAGATGTTTTTCCTTGAACACCACAAACAAGCGAGACCGTCAGTGCTATGGGAGGGGGCTGGGCATTCCAATTTTTATATTTCACTTGGTATGACGTGTTCTAACCTCGCAAGTGCAAGTCCATCCCCTCTCTGAGGCATACTTCCACGGATACATTAAGAGTGTCCATCCAGGAGGCTTTTATTTTTTTTTAAGCACTTGAAACTATTTAAGGCTTTTAAGCCAGAGCAGAATTTGGAGTAAAGGGTAGAAAAGAGCCCGTATTTTTCCCTCTAATATCTTATAGCAGAGCCTCCTTCAGAGAAGTAAGATGGCAACAGTTTGGTGGCCAGTGTCAGAGGCAGGGCACCTCCACCTGGCTGAAATTGTTTTCCAGCTTATAACCAGCAAATTAGTATTTGCTTACATGCCTGGGATGTAATTCTCTTTAATAACTGGTTTCCTTTGTCGTCTCCGAGTGGCTTGTTGAAGAGAAAAATCGAAGGTGCCTAAAGAACACTGAGGTTTTCTGGGTTCTGGCTTCTCAGGCATGAGAAAGTGACAAGGAGAATTAAAACCAGGAGAGCCATTTATCCATTTTACAGAGAGGAAGCTGAAGCCTGGGACGCCACCAGATCACGCAGTGGATAAGGAGCCAGGTCTGGTATTTGAACCCAGGTCACTGTGGTCTCCAACTCCAGGGCTCTTTTTTTCTGATACTTAGGAGTCTTTATTTATTGACTTTCCTACTCCCAGAGAATCATTGTCCAGCAGCATCATATTTATCTCGGTGTACACATAAAGCTGGCCAATGAACCCTGAAGTCTAAGTCAGCTGGGGGTGGACTACAGGAAAGTGGGGTCCACTGAGAAGAAAGACATGAGATATTTACAACTTCTTTCCTGACCCTGGGTGGCATTGCCTTTGTGTGATGCCTGGAACGGTAACAGCCATCTTGAGGCCACGAGGTAAGAATAAACCCCATCTGATGCTGGCATACCAAAAAGAGGGGAAGAACATAAATGCTCATCATTATGCTCCTTAGTTTTTCAACCATGGAACCCTGCAGAAAAGCCCATGTCCTTGGATGATGGAAAATAGACTAGATCTCTACTATATGACTGCCAATAGGATAACTGATAGAAAAACTACAGAAGAAGTGCCACGTGCAGTGAAATCTCTCTATAGTCACACAGGGGAGGTCTGGTCTATGTTCCACAAGGACAGTGCTACCCAAGGGTGGAAAACAATCTCTCTCTGTGTCCTTTTTCTAAATGGAAGAAAAGCTTTCCCAGAATATCCCCAGCTGATTTGGCCTCATGCTTTATTGACCATGTTTATGTCACATGCCCAGATTACTGTATCAATCACTTGACAAAAGGAATGGAATTGCTGTGACTGTCTTAGATCACTGGTCTTCAATCCTGGCTGCCCCGTTAGAATCATATGATGGTGCTTATAAAACACAGTCATGCCTGGGCTCTACCACACATCCGTTCTCCCTGTGGACGAGAGTTCTCCCTCCTTGTCCCATAACTTGGGGTCTTGATTCTGAAAAGCTCCTCTCATTTCGGAAGGTCAGACAATTTCTCAAGTTATGAAACTGACTTTGTGATACCCAGGGTGGCATACACAGTCATTCACTCAACTCTTCATTGAGTGTCTACAACAGGACAGAAATTGCTCAGATTGATAGAGATGTTATTCCAATCAATACGGCAGGGAGGGCCTTGATCTCATGGAGCTTTATATTTTAGTGAAGGGAGGCAAAAGAATAAACAGATACCTACAGTAATTTCAAATGGTGTCAAATGCCATGAATAAAGTACAGAAGAATGTCATGAAGAGAGACTGGAGATGGGGTGGCAGTTTATACAGGGAAATCAAGGAAGGTCACTCTGAGACAGAGACACTGGAATTGGGACTTGGATGGCTGCAAGGCAGCATAACATTCTTGGAAGAGGGAGCAGCATTCCTGATTAAGAATGAAGCCTGTGTGTTTGAGGAACGGTCATGAGGCCCATGTGCCTGGGATGGTGGGGAGCTTGGTAGGAGATGAAGTCAGAGGTGGGCAGGAGTCTCCTGCCTTAGAAGTTGTAGTGGGTTGACCGGTGGCCCCCCAAACTATATGCCCACCCACAACCTGGAAGTGTGACCTTGTTTGAAAAATGGGGTCTTTTCAGATATAATTAACAGCCTTGAGATGATTTTATCCTGGATTATGGTGGGTCTTAAGTCCAATGACAAGTGTCCTTGTAAAAGATAAAAAAAAAGAAGAGAAGATACACAGAGGAGAGGGTGATATGAAGACTCATGAAGACATTGGAGCACAGCATCTAGAAGCCAAAGAAGGCCAAGGATTGGCAGCAGCCACCAGAAGCTGCAAGAGAAGCATGCAGTGGATCCTCCTTCGGAACCTCCTGAAGGAACCAAAGCTGCTGACACCCTGACTTCGGATTTATGGCCTCTAGAACTGTGGGGGAATACACTTCTGTTGTTTTAGGGCATCGCATTTGTGGTAATTTGTTACAGCAGCCCAGGAGATGAATACAGACATCACGACTCCAAGTTGACTCAAAGAGCGGCCACTGTTCTGGTCTGAATTGGTGCTACATGTCAGCACTCTGTCCAGCTCCTGAGGAAGCAGGCCAGACTCCTCCGAGCTTGTTCCCTCCCTGAAAACATCTGCTTCTCAATTCTGAACATTCTAGGAAATGTACAAGAGACCATCATTGTGTGGCAATTCAATTCACTTGAATTCATGCTTCTTGAAAAGATTACATCTGTATGTTTGAAAATTCCGTTCAATTGTTGAGCGTGTCTTGGCATCCATCCTTGCACTGAGCCTAAATTATCTTTCTGGTATTATCAAAATTCAACAGTAGCATTAATTGTGCTGGGCCCAACTCTAATGGCTTCAAATAATTATTAGCAATTGCTCATTCTCTCTTTTGGAAATCCTAAATATATACCTATTTTTTAAGACATTGACTCATTGGGACTGGAAAGGATACAGACTGCCATTCTTGGGCTAATGTGAATCAGGGCATTGTTCAGGAAAGTTAACGTCTGTGGGTGTGTGGATGCCAATTTGGAATATTGATCATTTTGATGGATAGGCTAAGCCTTGCTGGGATATCAAGCCTCTGCTTTCAGATGTGAGGCTCAAAATAAGATATGGGGAGTGAGGAGGGAACAGTTTTACTTTGTTCTCTTAGCCATCTAAGTTTCTCCCAGGGTTACTTTCCCCTCATTTCTTAGACCCCCATCATCTCGTACCTTAAAACGTTTGAGTGATCTTGACTGGTTGCATCTATGGTTGGTTGACCAGTTGGCTGGGGCTGGCTGCTCCAGGATGACCTCACTCACATGCCCGGTGGTTGGCTGGCAGTTGGCTGGGGTGGAGGTCACGTGTCACCCATCATTCAACAAGATGGCCCGGGCTTGTTCACATGGCCGCTGGGTAAGTTTCCAAGAACAACAGCGAAGCACACAAGATCTCCTAAGACCTCAGCTGGGGACTGGCACGTGCTGTTACCTCCATGACATCCCAGTGACTAAAGCAAATGCCGGGGCCAGCTGGCATTCAGCGGGGGAAGAAGTAGACACCACATCTTGATCAGAGAAGCTGCAAGGTCACATTGCAAAGTAATGGATGCCGGGAGTGGTGAAGACTCAGGGACACTTTTGAAATCAATCTAGCATACACACATATTGTAGACAAGGAAATCCCAGAGCTCAGGCTTGGGAACACTACGTTATCAATGGGCACCCCACTCCCCTTTACCAGTCCTCATGGGTAGGATCATCTTTGCCTGATAGGTTGAAAGTCCATAAAGAAAGCCACTAACTTCCTCTGCTCCTGAATCACTCAGAGTCTGCAAAAAAATCCTGGGATCTTCTGTCTCTTCCTCCTCCTTCTCCAGATCCCTGGGTTCAGTTAACTGTGGCCAGAGCTCCCTGAGCACAGACACAGACAGCTTCCAGGGCAACAGCAAAGCTTCCATGGATCGGTCCTCCCTCGCCTAAGTTTTTCTTCCAGCTAAGGAGTGACGAGCCTCCCCATGCCATTGGAGCCTCTTACCCTTTCTCCACCCCTTTCTCCAACTCTGAGAGGGCTGAGGTCCCACTCCTGTAAGAGATGAACAGCCAGGTCTGTGCTCAAAGTCAGTTAACGGGAAGAGATGGGGATGGGGTGAAGGGTTGGACCTGATGTTTGAACTGCCCTCATTCTTTGTTGCTGCTGGTTGGGAGCCTTTTCTCTTTGCATCTGTGTGAAAAGCCGTCAGGAAAGAGGCTTAGGTCTTGGGGAGGAGGGAGAGGATGGCTTTTGGATTTTAATGAAAGGGACCAAAATCAATCCAGGGAACCAGGGCAGAAACAGACACTGTGGTTTCTGCTTACCCAGCCTCAAGTCCTCTGCAACTTCCAGGACCCCAGCCTTCCTTTGGGAATCACCTTCCCAATAACACACATTCTATCTCTTGTCCACACCAACAGACTTAATGAAGTTGGTCAGAGCCATTGTGAGTCAGCCCTGGGGCGCTAGCTAGATGTCTTGGGGAAGAGAAGCTCTCTTTCCAGTGGTTGCTTAGTGGCTAGAATAAAAGGCTGGAACTCTTGGTGGCATCTTGTCACCTCATAAGGAAAGCACATCTGCAGGTGAAGCCAACACAAAGAAAAGCGGGGACCAGAGATAGAGGGAGGTGACAGCACTGAAGCACTTGGATCCATCCATTCCTGAAGCCAATATTACTGAATTATTCAGATGTGAGCCAAGTCAGTTCTCTCTCTTTCCCACCCTTCCCCCTTTTTCTCTCTGAGTTTATGCAAGTCTAAGTTGGGTTTCCAACAGCCCTACCTCATAAGGAAATTCAGTCATAGCTCCATCGATCTTTTTCCAAGATCCTTAATCAAAACTCCTCCTTTCTTCCCCACCTACGAAATAAAATTGCCATGCGTATCAGTGAATGCAGAGTCTGTGGTGATGAGGAGGGGGCGTGGATAGGGAAATCGCTGCCTGCAATTAGCTGTGTGTCTGACCAGCCCAAAGCATCCTACTTCGCATACACTCGCCCCTCACACTCTCACGCACCCTCTTTCCTCTTGGAATCGAGGTGAGATCAGTGTGGGTGGGCATGCAGTATCATGTCCCATGGAAGTCCAGGTTTTCAGTCAATTATCTATTGTGAGGAAGGGGTGGTTAGGGTCTTGAGGTCACCTGTGCCTTAGGATCCTGATGCTCTCAGACTGCCTCCATTCCAGCCTTCACTGAACCAGTGTGATTGACATTCAGGCTCTTCTGAAGTACTAAGCCCCACCCCCACACACACGCACGCACACGCGCGCACACGCGCGCACACACGCACGCGCACGCGCGCACACGCGCACACACACAGATACAGAGCATTGGTGAATGTAATATAGTTGAATGCATACAAAGAAAACTGGCAAACAGTTTGAAATTGGGTAATGTATGTATTCCTTTTCATTCAAATGTCCATCTTCTCCCCCAGATTTCCACTAGCCCATAGCTGCACACAGTCTTGGTAACGCCTCTCTCCTCTCTTTTTATTCTCTTTACCCCTCCCTCTCAAGAGAAGAGCTACGTATACCTTTCTCTCATTCCACACAAGAACATCTCTCACTCTCTTGTTGAAGGACACCAGTATCCACAAGCTCATCTTCTACAGCAAATGGCTCTCCCACGCGTTACTTCAGACACTAAAAGAAATTCCTGGGCTTCCCTGGTGGCGCAGTGGTTGAGAGTCCGCCTGCCGATGCAGGGTGACACGGGTTCGTGCCCCGGTCCGGGAGGATCCCACATGCCGCGGAGCGGCTGGGCCCGTGAGCCATGGCCGCTGGCCTGCGCGTCCGGAGCCTGTGCTCCGCAACGGGAGAGGCCACAGCGGTGAGAAGCCCGTGTACCGCAAAAACAAAGAAAAATAAAAAAGAAATTCCTGGCTAGATTTAAAAAATAATATTTTCCCTTTATATCTTCACAGAAGAATATCGGGTAGGAAACACCCAATGGTGGTTGGTTAGATTATAGGTGATTTTTAAAACTTGTATTTCTAATGGTACAGATGAAGAAGCGGTTTGCAGGGCAGAAATAGAGACACAGATGTAGAGAACAAACGTATGGACACCAAGGGGGGAAAGCGGGGTGGGGGTGGGGGTGTGATGAATTGGAAGGCTGGGATTGACATGTATACACTGATGTGGATAAAATAGTTAACTAATAAGAACCTGCTGTATAAAAAATAAATAAATAAAATTCAAAAAAAATAAAAAAATTAGAGATTGCATTTCTAACTAACTTTGGGGAGAAGATATATTACAGCGTTGCTTAAGTATCCCAGGCAAGAAAATAAAGAAGAGAAAAACTTTATTTGTAGCCCACACACTGGTACTAACCAGTTATTCTCAGACCCACAGGACCTGGGCTTCTCTGATAACATGCGGGCTCTGAAAGTGACACCTGTGGCCTCCGATTCTAGTCTCTCTTTCTGGAAGGACTTCAAGGACACTTTTTCCTGCTAAACATTGACACTCAGAGCTCAGAGAGGTTAAGCAAGTTCCCTAAGGTCATACAGCTCGGAGGAGGCAGAGCCAAGATTCAGACTCAAATGTCTGACCCTACACACAATGTTCTTTTCATTACTGTAGATCTCTATCCAGAGAGCCTGAAGCTGGAGATTCAAGGATCCCAGCCTGTGGAGAGAAGGAGATCTGAAGACGCTGGAAAACACTTGGCCAGGCATCATGTGTGATTCTTATGGGGTTCTCTGACATAAATGGCGAGTGTTCTGGTACAGGACACACTGATAGAGAGATGGATCCCCTCACACTTCACCCCCTCTGAGAAGGTACAGCCAGCATTCCTGATCACCACCGGAAACATTTCACCTGTGTGAAATGATGCTGGGAATGACCTTCAGGACAATTCTTCCTATAAAATTATGTGGCTGAAACATGGCCTTTTAAAAATGAATGTGATCAGACTCAATTTGGCTGTAGTCATTCAAGACACTGACTCATCAAACCTTTATTAGAACCAGAGGATTGTCACCATGGTTTTCTGTCTGGGAGTTTATGATCAAGTCCCCCACCTCCAACTCTGGAGCAAAAGCAATGTAAGCCATGGATGATGTGTCTCCATCTGTGCGCACATTTGTGATGATGCGTTTGATCGAGGGGGCAGGAAAATAGATCCCACACTGGGGGAGGCGGATTATCCTTCCCCAGATTCTTCCTCCAAGTTCTGGGCTCTATTTTATGTGGAAGACAATTAAGCATCAAATCTTAAAGTGATAGGACCTTGGTGATAACCATGCAAAAGCGGTGGTATAATGCAGGAGCTAAGAACTTGAACCAGACTGTCAAGCTCCTTTGATCATTCATTTCAGCATTTAGCATATACCTACTGTGTGCCAGGCACTGTTTTAGGTGCTGGGTCTCTAGCTGTCACTAAGATAGGATCCTTGCTTTCATAAGGTTCCAAGTCAAGTTGAGGAAGAGAAACAAAATATGAGCAAGAACACAGCAGATGGAAGTGAGTGATGTGAGGAAAAACAAAGCTGGGAGGGTGACAGGGGGCAGGGAAGGGCTGTAGTGGAGGGGTCAGGGAAGTCCCCTCTGCAGAAGTGACTTAGCTAAAACCCGAAGGAAGAGAATGAATCAGCGTGGAGATTTCTGGGAGATGAATTCCAGGCAGACACTGCTATTTACTAGTGTGACCCTGGGAAATTTCTTAACCTCACTAGGACTCCGTATACTCATTTATGAAATGGGGGTAGTACAAGGCCATTGTTAGGACTGAATGCCTTAATCTATATGAAGCCACAGTACAGTGGGTGGGGCTGAACCTTAAGAAACTAATGACACTTGCTTTTGACCTACAAAACAGCAGCATGATATCGTTCAACTATCTCTGTTTAATATATGACAACTATTACTATTCATCATTCCTGTTTATTGAGCACTTGCTATGTGGCAGGCACAGTCCAGTTTCCTGTTTCTTAACATGGTCTCTAATCTTGGCACTTTAACAAAGTACACATTATGAGCTGCATTTTCTAGAAGAGGGAATCAAAGCTCTGAAAGGTGAAGTAATTTGCCCAGGGCCACACAGCCAGTAACTGGGACTGTCTGATCCCAAATCAGTGCTGCTTCATCCCACTCCCACTGCCTGGGGGAATCCCAGCACAGCCCCTGTGCCTAGAAGAAGCTCACCTGAGATTTGTTGAGAAAATGGAAACTGAGTTCCCTTTCTATGCTGCGATAACCAAGGATGTTTTCAATAACCGTAAAGGCATTCCCCAGTCACCCCATAAACTCATTTCTAAGGTGTCATTTTAAAAAGGCTAAGGAGCTTCCTGCAAGTGATGCTGTCACATCTGAGCTGGGGTTTGTCAGAAGACCAAGCTAGAAATCTCTAAAGTTTTAACCTTGAATGCACTTTGAAATCACCTTTGACTGGGGCCGGGATACGTATTTTTTTAAGTTCTCCAGAAGATACTATCGGGAAGCTAGATGTGAGAAGCAGTGTCTTAAACAACATGTAACCAGGAAGCATCTGGCCAGGGCAGCAGGGGATCAGGGCACGGCAGCTTCTTGGCAAGTGGGGGGTTATTCTCTTTAATACGCAGGACGTCTACTGCAAAGCTAAACAAATCGGGACCAACACTCCAGAATGACAGATATTATTTTTTTCTCTGAACTCTACCCTAAGAGAAAGGTAATGAGGGAGAAAATAGTATATAGCCCCCTTGGTCAAGAGGAAGAATATTGACTGCAAACCCCTGGATCCCTGCCCTACTCCTTACTTTGCGGTGTGACCAAGAGCAAGTTACTAAACTTCTCAGACTTCAATTTTCTTGGGTGTCAAAGGTGGATATTGAAGCCTTACCCATGAGGGTATTATTCTCTCTCTCTCTCTGTTTATATTTATATATATAATCACCAATATATAAAATGTCATTATAGTTATTATACATAACATATGTATATTTATTATATATGTGTAATATATAAATATAAGATATGTATTTATATATTATAAATATATTATAATAAATATATTTGGCAATGTGCCTGCCTGATATCTAGTAAGTATTCAAATAATGATAGACTTTATTTTTTTTAAGAATACAGCAGTAGGGCTTCCCTGGTGGCGCAGTGGTTGAGAG
>RJWK010053395.1:0-15369 GCA_004363435.1 Platanista minor
TTTTTTTTTTTTTTTTTTTGAAATTCTTATGTTAATGTTGCTACTATAGTAAGAATCAAAGTAAAAAAATTATAATATTTAAATGGAATGTGCCTTAGTGCTGATAATCAGGTTAGTTTTAGCAAAATTTAAACTGAGAAATGGCATGTGGCAGAAAGAAAAACACTTGTATGATCCAGTAAATGGCATCTCACAAATGCCAAATTATGTAAATTGTAGAAAATGTTCCTGTAGGACATTTTGATATAGCAAATTTCAATTATTCTAATTTAATTGTCTTGATTTTTATAAAGGGATACATGTCTATTGGAACTGCATAAACAGATTTTCAGTAAATCTGAAAATAAATTATAAAATTTAAAATTGTACTAGAAACTGCATTCTCTAGAACTACAGGAGAAAGACAGACTCATTTTATCAAGTGCAAACTTCCCCATGTTCGGAGATATACACCTATTTCCTGAGTGTTTTTGTTCCATCTTTTATTACATTAATTATTACATTAACAGAAACTTTTGATTTAGTATATGCTATCTCTAAAGGCTGCAGGTAGCATTACTATCTGAGAGTAAATATACCAAAAAATAATAATAATCAAACTCATAATAGAGACCACATTCTTGTAGAAGTAATATACTTTAAAAAGTATGTGCTGACCAAGACCCAAATTCCAGTTAAAAAAAAAAAAATCTTTATGTCAATATATGTCTATTGCAATGCTGATGACTAAATGGACAAGAAACAAAAGCAAACAAAAATAAGTTCACAGAAATGGAAATTATCATCATGAAACAAAGCAAGATTGTGTGTGTGTGTCTCAAGAATGGCCTGGTAGAGAGTGCTTCTAACTGACCCATTCAGGACGGAATTATCAGGAACTCATGACCCACCTGCCAGACTCAATTATGACTAACTACAGAGATTAACTGATCATTAGGCCATTCCCAGGGATAGTCGTATGTTGTCAGAATTTTATAAATTGTCATACCAATTTATACATTCATCATTTGTGAGTTTAGTTAATATGAGTTGAAACTTTCCCCTGCCCTAACCACCTCTTGATATATGAGTGGATTTTTCTCTGGACTCTATTTGGCACAGACCTTGAAAAGTCACATACTACACATTGATGAAACGTAGTGGAGGGTCTTTGATGCCTCAAGTAACCACTTTATCGCAAAGAAAAAGCTGCAGGGCCACAAACCTCTCTGTCCACGCCGACCTGTGCTCTATCCATGCAAACATTCTGTTTGCTTCTCCCTACAAGCTAGTCAGAGGTTCATCAATCACAGCCTTTTCCCTCCATCCACGTCCACAGACTGATTCCACAGAAAGGTGTGCTGGGAAGCACAGGCTTTGAAGCGAGGCACTGGGCTCTCCATCCACTAGGCTGGGACTTGCAAGCCTCGTTTTTCTCACGGGGCTTCCATGGTGATTCAACGAAATAGCTACGAGTCTCAGCAAGTCAATGCCCCATGTGGGGAAGACCCTCAAGGAAGGCGGTTTCCTTGTTTTCTGTGCACTTCAGAACAGGCTCCAGGCTGAAGGTCACCCCGAGGGTGCTGTGGTGCACCCAGGGAGGCTCCACTCAGAGGGCACGTCCCAAGGTCTGGGCGCTCGCCTCCCTACTGCAATGTTCCTTCTTCCGTTTCATCTCCTTACTCTTCCCCCTTTGCTTTGCTACAAATAACTTACTCCCACTTAGAATTTACTACCGTTTCAAAGAACAGACGGTCCCGACTTATGATGGTTCAGCTTAAGGACTTTTCCACTTTACGCTGATGTGAAAGCAATACACATTCCGCAGGAACCATACTTCGTATTCTGAATTGTGTGATCTTTTCCCGGGCTAGTGATGGTGGTTGGCGGCAGCCACAGCTCCCAGTCAGCCCAGAGATCACCAGGGTGAACAACCAACACACTCACAACCACTCCGGACCCAGACAACTGTGTTGCTTTCCGCGTTCACGACACTAGGTCAGCTAATGAATATATAAAACAGGCTTTGTGTTGGATGATTTTGCCCAGCTGTAGGCTGATGTGAGTCCTAGGCACGTTGGTGGAGCCTGGGCTGAGCCGTGGGCAGGGTAGGTGCATTAAATGCATCTTGGACTTAAGGTATTTTCAGTTTACTCTGGGTTTAGCAGGACGTAACCCCATCATAAGCCGAGGAAGGTCTGTATTTCAGGTTCCTCTTCAAACAAGTTAGCTCAGTTCTAAACTACACCAATCATAGCTTCTCAATTCTGTGCCTCTTCTATGACAGAAAAATGCTCTTTATGAGGGAGGGAATGTATTGCCTCTGTATAGATCTTCTTTGGGATAATAATATATAAATTTACTACCTGTATTCAGAGTATCTGGCTCAGTGATTCATAATATAAAAAAACCACTACTATTAACACCCATAGTGGACAGTAGCAAAAACGTACCACTGAGCACTTCTGACAATATTATTATTCTCAGTTTTTAACCCAAATATCTGACAGTGTCAGACATTATTTCATGTAATACTTTTCTCAGTCACATTTTAATAATAATCATTATGCTAATTCATATATGAATATGGATTCTTGTTCACCAAAATCTTGTAGAATTTCTTCATTAATTAACTATCATGAATTAAAAAAAGAGTAGAACACATCTTTCAGAAAAACTATTTTCTTAATATTCTTACACATTAAAGTTGAATCAATTCATTGAATAGAATCTTAATGGTTCAGCATATAAAATTCAAATGTAAATGGAAAACAAAACAAAACAAAACTGTCCTTCAACCATTTCAAACCAGACATTTTTAAAGTCACATGGTAATTCCGAACATCAGCCCTCCATAATTAACTATTATTAAATTGAACTAATACATCAATAACTTTCTTTTTTATGCAAACAGAACTTATTTTTTGGTAAATAAAATCTTGAGAAAGGCATAAGAACTTCACACCAAATGTTAACTCGAAGTCATACTTTTAAAATAAGATTTAGCTATGCTGATAACTTCTAACCAATGAAGCATTAATTTCATATGCATATAAATGTAATAGATATTTACTTTTCTTAGCAATTTTTGTCTCCTAGACAGAATATCTCTTTATTATTATTATTTTGGTCTGGGAAGAAAAACAAAGGCTTCTTCTTTAATAACCCTATTGTAGCCTAATGGAATTTATTGTTTTTATTTATTTTAAAGGTAGAAATGCAATGCAATTTTGTTCAAAATGAATTAGCAGAATGTGAGCTTTAATAGATATTAAATATGAACATATAGCTCTCCTAGTGCAAATATTTGTAGTTTTGCTTGAAATCTATTAGATAACTATTTATTGTCATGGCTTTGATTATCTTCACATTAAGAGTCCGTTCCTGTTTTCATTTGCTTACATGACTATCCAGTCATTTATTTAAATGAAGTAGGCATTTCTTAGGTGCTAGGAATACAAAAAATAAACAAAAGAAAGAAAACACACAATTTATGCCTTTATAATCTTAGCCACTGAGAACTAAGGTTATTTTAATGCACTTCCAAGGAATTATTCTCGAACACATTTAAATGTATAGAAAAATGAATTTTTGAACTCCTATGAGTAGAGTGAGATACTAGGCATGAGGAGTGCGGGGAAGATGCAAAGAAAATTAAAAATCTCCTGCATGGAGGGTCTTTCGAGCAGCTTCCAGCGAGATAAATACACATTCAGCCCCTCACTTTCCTGGGATCAAGCCAGTCTAACCTCCTTGAGTGACGGTTTCCTCATCTGTAGAACGGTAACAACAGTAAACTCTCAACTGTCCACCCAGAATTACTGTCTAAGAACCAAGATATAGTTTATGTAGACTATAAAATATTGTCTAAATGGGTTATTTTCATTAATAGAATTCTGCTACTATCACCACTTCCCACCAGTAGCCCAACAAATCCCATTGTCCTTTTTCTGTTAAATTTAAAAACTAAAAATAAAACTACCATATGATCCAGCAATCCTACTCCTAGGCGTTTATCTGGAGAAAACTCTAGTTCAAAAAATACATGTACACCTATGTTCACAGCACCCCTTTCACAACAGCCAAGACACGGAAGCAGCCTAAGTGCCCACTGGCAGATGAATGGATAAAGAAGTATTGGTACATGTACACAATGCAATATTACTCAGCCATAAAAAGAATGAAATAATACCATTTGCAGCAACACTGATGGACCTAGAGATGATCATACTAAGTGAAGTAAGTCAGACAGAGAAAGACAAATATCATATGCTATCTCTTGTATGTGGAATCTAAAAAAAAATAATGATACAAATGGACTTATTTACAAAACAGAAATAGAGTCCCAGATGTAGAAAACAAACTTATGGTTACCGGGGTGGGAGGGAAGGCAGGGAAGCGGTAAATTGGGAGATTGGGATTGACATGTATGCACTACTATATAAAACAGATAAGTAATAAGGACCTGCTGTATAGCACAGGGAACTCTACTCAATATTCTGTAATGACTTCTATGAGAAAAGAATCTAAAAAAGAGGGGATATATGTATATGCACAGCTGATTCACTTTGCTGTACAGCAGAAAGTAACACAACACTGTAAATGAACTAGACTCCAATAAAGTTAAAAAAAACCTCCTCTTTGAGCCTAGTCTTCCAGATTATACACTTTCTTCTCCAAAGCAGGATGGAACCCAGACAAAGAACTTGGGTTAGTTTGAACATCAGGCTTCTCAGCTGAATCATCTGAAAGGTATGACTGACATACGCCAGTGGGGGTAGCCTTCCATCTAGGTGTCACAGTTATAGCTGGCCTTGGACACTGCTGCCTTTTCAGAAAGAATTGGCTAAGAATAGAAGCTGCAGACACTTTGGCAGGAACTCAAGGGTTATATTTTTAAGTGATAAGGTCTTTCATTATCCCTCAGGTCTCATTTTAAGGCAAAGGCAGCATTTCTTCTTACGAATCAGACAAGACTTGCTCACCACAATGTCAGGCTCTTTCAAGGATGACTGGATTCGTGTCTTTCTCATCAGAGATGAGGGCATTTAAGAGACCCAGTTTTCTTCTCAATGAAGGTGAAAGGCTTGCCGAGTGAAACTGAGGTAATGAGATCTAGTCCAGTGTTCAAGCCTTTTGTCCATGACATACTTGCTGGAATAATCATCAAATCCACCCAGAGCATCACAGAACCATGATCGGAGTTCACTGTACACGGTTCTTTTGTTTATCTGTTGTAGAGCACATCCTACGAGTTGGTGGGGCAAATGTGTATTCCCTCTTTGAGGGGCTGAGAGAGAGTACTTTCAGGAGGCTTTAAGGTCATTCATTCCGGCGTTACAACATCAAAGGATGACTATCTGTCAGAAAGGATGATTATCTATCAGGAAAAAAGTGATCTGTGGTTGGTGAGCACTTCTAGTGTGATGAAGCTGATGATTCAAGTGTGGCTCCAAATCAGACGGGGAAACAACTGTAACCTCTCAAACAGGGAATTGGTGAGAGGCTATCACTTAGAAGCAACTGAGATTGGCCTCCGCCCCAGAACTGGCCACCACTCCGTCCAGGGCGAGGGCTGCCTCTGTCTCACCAGGTAAAACCCAGTCCTGACAGTAGCATGTGCCTCTGGTTGCTGCTCCAAAAAACTGGGGGAGCTGCAGCCCATGTTTTCTCAAAGGAGACAGGAACAAAGTCCTTGTATTTTTCCCTCTTAGATGACATCTACCTCTAACAAAGTGTTACATGAGGACATGCCCTCTTCCTAAACAGTACTGAAAAACAGTGAAAACAAGCCCTGTTCTTCTACGGGTACAAAACATGCTCTATTCATTCACTCGTTCATACATTTATTTCCAGAACATTTACTGAGTGCCTTATACACGCTAGTTAACGTTCTAGCATGAACTCTTTCTGGGGGAGACAGACAACTCCCAAGATAAATAGGAAAACTACATGGTATGTTAGGTTGTGATATGGAGGTCGGAGAAAGAATAAGCAGGGAAGAAAGGGAGATGATGAATGCCCTCCTGGGTGGAGAAATATGACTCAAAGCAAATCACCCCACATTTACATACCTTGTTTTTTTTGGTGTGCACCATTTTTAAAGTCTTTAGAGAATTTGTTACAAAATTGCTTCTGTCTCATGTTTTGTTTTTTGGGCCCTAAGGCATGTGGGATCTTAGCTCCCCGACTAGGGATTGAACCCACACCCACTGCCCTGGAAGGCAAAGTCCCAACCACTGGACCGCCAGGGAAGTCCCACATACGGTCTAATTTTGGGGTCTACTGTGGAGACTAGACTCTTTGTCATTGACCAAATGGTCTGAATATTGTGTTTTATTTTTTATGCTCTATTTCTTCCAGAGTCAGCATCATTCCCGTTCTTTGCCTCTACGCTCAGCTATTTACTTTGTACGCGCTGTGACACGCCACGCTTTTCACCCACTTGTCATCCTGGCCTCCAGATGAATGAGATGCCAGGGTTCTGTGGCCCAAGCACGTCGAAGACTGCTTAAAAGGCTGAGACAAAGGCTAATGAACAGCATTCAAACCCAGCCAGAGCATCATTTGTAAATGTCTCCATTCACTGAGCGTTCAGGTTTATCCTGTCACAACCCACACCAGGATATTTGTTGTTGCTCTGAGAAAGGCATAATCAATGACAAACAAGCAATTTCTTGCTGAGCCTACCATATGGTCGGCTTTCTACTCACCATGCCATATACTGCCTTGGCTGATACATCTTTTTCATGAAGTTATCCATCTTCCAACCTTTAAGTCCCACAAACATGAGTAACCACACAGGGTCCGCTGTGCTCAGCCTCTCTGGTGACATAATACTGATGGACACCCTCCTCCGTGGTACCCCGGCAATGGAGCCGCAGCTACAGGGCATCACCATCACCACATTTTTCTACTGAGTCACCTTCTCACCTGAGCAAGATGCTCAAATCACTTTCTCTTTAGTGGAAACAAGAAAAAAAAAGTAGCTCAAATAATCAACAAAACAATTTAAAAAGCAGAGAACAAGGAAAAGTCACTCTTTTTACAAGAGAATGTAGAGCTCATCATGTTAAATGGAAATATATGTATACGGAAATTTGTGTTCTTAGATGAGAAAATACCAAGGCGGCTTGCCTATAGCTTATGAATAATCTCCAGGTGAGTCGAGGCATGAAAGGCAGAGTAAGTGTATCTGTTAACATGTGAGTTAACTGCTGTAAATGGATAGGGAGCGCAGAGGTACCGCAGAACTGCCTGGTAGGAAGATGCCTCGTTTTTCATTCCTTTCCAGCTTTAGAATCTGAAACTAAGGATGCAGCATTTTAATGGCTGCTGAAATATAATATTCATGACCCACAGAAGCACAAAAACATGGAGAATATGGCTGGCCTCACGTCCATTTCTGCTTCTGATTATCTTTCTTTGTTATTGCTAATGATGATGTATTCATCCAGCAGAAGACCTTGGTGTTATTCGTTCACGGGTCTGAGAGGGCTCAGTGGGGAAAATCATAGTGTTTGCACCCTAAATTATTTGTTATCTGGACAGTCTTAGGAATTTAATATCCCTACTTAGTCTAATATTCCGGTGTGTACAAACTGCATATCCCATAACTGAATTGGAGATATTCAAAATAATGTCAATAAAATAAAAGCACTGCTTATGAAAAATAATTGTACTTTTGCTTACGTACTGAAAAGACTAAGACCGACATCGTATCATCACCATTGTAAACATGTACAAACACATACGTCCCTTTAGGACAATTACTTGAGAAAGTTCTGATCCTGTTACTTTGAAGTCATCTCCTGCTGACACTGGGATGTAATTCACCTTCCTCAACTAAATACATCTCTTCTAATAAGTAATAAACTACTGCCATCAATTTGTATTTTGTCTTTGCCACAGGTCACCAGTTCTGACCCTAAAACTGTGTGTGTAAGGACAGATTCAACTTGTTTTGTCCTAAATTCATGTCACTGTAGGTTATAATAAAAAGGAAAATCTATTGATCACTATGGATTAGAAGAATATTAATAAATCTGAAAACAACTCTTCCATTAAATAAGGTATGGGGTTGCATATCATCTATCTTTGGAGGGAATGTCCTAGAACATTTTATAAATTTCACCATGGAATTATTCCAAGGTTATTCTTAGTTCAACATGAACGTACAATAAAACCTGGGGTTAAACATAAAAGCCTCTTAAATACTCAGCAAAGTTACCAAAGAGTCCTTGATAAATGATTCATACATTCAGGTGTTTAGAAGTACAGGCATTTGGCCATGGAAATAAGTTTAAAATTCTTTTGAGAAAGGAGATCCAAGAATCATCAGTAACTGATGATCTGTGTTTGGCACTCTGCTTATTCAACTTTCTTTAATCTAGACCTCTAAAATCACAGTTGCCTATCCAGGGATGTGCCGATGAACTCATACACAGGAAAAAGTTTTGTGTTCTTGGAATGTATCAGTATCAAGTGTTTCACTTTAATAATTCCAATTTAATAATTTTCATCATACTTATTTACTAACTTAATTTTAATTTAAAATTTATTTTAATAATGAAAAACGAATGAATAATTTAACAAGATTATTAAAGATGCATTATTATCAAGACATATTAAAACCTGTGAGTCTGTACCTGTGTGTAATATTCTTTTAACCATAAGGTCTTTTGCTAGTTGTTCGCAAACATATGCATCTGTATGTATTACATGTATGTGTCTATTCAATACAGATTCTCTTTAGTTCCTTGTAGTGTAGAGAAGAATTATACATTTTACTACTTTTAAAAATTAAAATAATGGGGTGCTCATTTTGTGTAATTTGTCAAGGTGAGAGAATCGACTTGTGTCTTCGGAATCTTTGTCCATTGTACTTTTTATTCTACCATAAACAACCATATCAGACCTTAAATATTTTTTCTCCCTGTGTATTATTCTGAATTTGTCTTAACTGTACAATTTCATTTATGACCTTTTTTATTCTCTTGAAAAATGGGCAAAACAAAAGCTGTGAGTTTCTGTAAGGTCACAGATATTGACTGAAGGTGTGACTGACTGTTTCATAGAATTTTATGTACTACCTTAGGTAATGAAGGTGATCTTTGCTTGTGGCTTTGAGTATAAGGACGAAAATGTGAATGTGTATTTGCAACTCAAAGTATAAAACCCCTGTGCCCAGATGCACACAGTGAAACCAAAGTAAATTAAATGCATGACTGAAATTCTAGAAACAAAAAAGGGAGGAAGCAAGAGAGGAAAAAATTGATTTGCCATGTTTTCTCTTGTATAGACAGACTCTGATGGTAGAATGGAATTGCTCTGCCCAGGGACAAATTTTACCTGCAAGGCTTGGAGGAATGTGCTTGTTGGGTTTCCTCCTTGGAAGGACAGAGGTGAGTCCTTGCAGGCTAAGTAGGAGAGAGGGCATCAGGGCACAGAGAAAGGGTTAGTAAGGTGAAGACCAGCGAACATGGCTTGAGGGAGCAGGGCAGATAATGATGCCACACTCCCATCCTCAAGTCCCCGGGTCCCAATCTCCACGACTTGAGATTGGCAGAGGGATTGCCAGTAGGGTAATGGTGCTGAAGGCACTTCTAAAGTAAAGAATTTGTTTTTAAATACAGTGATATGTGGTTTGGTAAGTAATAATAGTTAATAGGCATCAAACGTGTAATGAGAAGCAATATGGATTGCTTTATCTCATTCAATCCTCACAACATCCTTAAAAGACAGATGCTCATCTTCTAACCATTTTATGGATGATAGAAGTGAAGCTTGGGGAGGTGAAGTAGGCTGCCCAAGACCACACAGCTAGTAAGTGATGGAAACACGATTAACCCAGGTACTCATGACGATAGAGATAATGTATTTTTTTCTTGGTACACTAGACTGACTTGTAAAAGTTTACCTTACATGGTGGAGGACCATGAGGAATTTCGAGTTGCATTAAAATGACAAGGGTAGAAAGCGTGAGAACAGCCTTCTTCTCACCGAATCCCACTGTATTGCTCTTGTAGGGTCTCTGTCTGTCTTTCTCTCACACACACACTCCTGTGTATCTTCTAGTTTTTCTACTCCATTCCGCCTCTTCCTCAGTTTTTCTTCCACACTGATTGTCTTAGTGTGTTCAGGCTACTATAACTAAGTAATACAGTCTGGATGGCTTACAAATAAGAGAAATTTATTTCTCACGGCTCTGGAGCCTGGAAGTAGTTCAAGATCAAGGTGTCTGCAGATTTGGTGTCTGGTGAGGATCTGCTTCTTGGTTCATAGATGGTGTTTTCTCTCTGTGTCCTCACAGGCCACAAGGTGATCAGGGACCTCTGTGGGGTCTCCGTTATCTGGGCACTAATCCCATTCATGAGGGCTCCACCCTCATGACCTAGTCACCTCCCAAAGGCCCCATCTCCTAACACCAATACCCTGGGGTATGTGATTCAATGCATGAATGCTGAGGGGTCACAGACATTCAGGCTACAGCACCGATGTCCCCAGGCAGCCCTAGGCAGCTGGTAAAACCCATTACAGCCCCGTGTCACTGTCCACACTTAAAAACGCTGCCGGCCCATCATCCTCACTCCCTCTAAGCCTGTGCTTCTCACCGGATATGCCAGGCCCTTAATCTATAATCCATATGATCCATAATCACCTTCCTTACATTACTTCTCATCATTGGCACCAGGGACCTTACATCCTAACAGTACTGTACTCCAAGTACAACATGGCCTTTTATGCTACTGCCTTCATATGTTTTCCCCAGTGTCTCTGTTGATCTCCTGCTCCTTTAATAGCTAATTTTACCTCTGAGACATAGCTCAAATTTAACTGTGACTTCCTGTCTGATGGTGAAATTCTACCCCCTCCACACTGCATCCTCCTGTGGTCCAGAATACTTTGTTCTTCCCGTTAAGTTTCTGCATTATAACAACTGAATCACATTCCTTTACCTCTTCGAAGCTACATGGTGGGAGGGATTCATTTTCCTGCTCATCTGTCCCTAGCACATGGGACATGCCTAATCTAAGTTTTCAATTCAATTTTTTAATCAAAAAGAGCAAAGGAGTAGATACAGTCACAAGTAAACATAGTCTGTCCAGCTGAAGATTTGCTTTGAAGGTGGTTAACTTTGACAGAAGAGAAAAAAATAGACACACAGTAGCCATATTTAGAAATGTGAAATATGAATATTATGTTGCATTAGCAGTTTATGCCAAGTAGTGGCAATAAAATGGCCATTTCTGACTGAGTACGAAATCTATGACCAAGCGCTGCACGCACGTAACTCATCATCAAGACTCTGAAATGCAGGGTCTCCCGTTTTCATTTTCAGAGAAGGACATGAGGCTTAGCAAGGAGAAGAAATTGCTAGAATGGAGAAAGCAGAATATGACCAAGGTCCAACCTCAAACTGTGCTCTTGCTATGATGTCACCCACCCCATGTGGCTGTTTAGTTTCCTTCAGTGTCGTATTCCAGCTGGTCACATACAAGTAAGTAGCCACTTAATTGTGTGCAGACACAAAATTAAAGTCCATGTAGTACACGCAACAATTAAGATGGAAAAAAAAAAAAAATCAAAACCATTGACCTGGGCTTCCCTGGTGGCGCAGTGGTTGAGAGTCCGCCTGCCGATGCAGGGGACACGGGTTCGTGCCCCAGGCCGGGAAGATCCCACACGCCGCGGAGCGGCTGGGCCCGTGAGCCATGGCCGCTGAGCCTGTGCGTCCGGAGCCTGTGCTCCGCAACAGGAGAGGCCACAACAGTGAGAGGCCCGCGGACTGCAAAAAAAACCAAAAAACCAAAAAACGACTTATCATTTAGCATTTGCAAGTCACACAATTAAATTCAATTAAAATCTGGAAGTATATAAACTTCTTTTATTAAAATAATTAGGCATTTTTGCTGAAACAAGTGATCCAGAAATTATTTATCCTGAAATAATGAATTAGGTCAGTGTTATTTCTGACTATGGAGCACAGGGTTTGTTCCGTATTTTTTTGTTTCAGCATTTTGAATGATTCTGCTAATAAATGAAATAGCAAAATAGTACATGAAAATTTATACTGGAAGATTCTCAGTGGAAAAGGAACCCAAATTAACATGGGAAACTCAATTACATCTTTTACATAATATATTAGGACTCAGGATACTGATTAAGACCAAAGAGTTTTCATATGATACGAACACAGTAGTTGGTGTTCTAAATTAAATTTCTCCTTTAAAATAACATAACGACATAAATCTAAAAGGTACAAAGTCACCACCTAGTATAAGAGAAGAAAAATACCTTGCACATTCATGATTATGTATTGCACTGATATATTTTTTGTATGGTGCCAGCTTTGGCTATTTTCGAATCTGAACTCATGAGATGACTGGGTTTTCTGCTATTTGTAGTTTCATTAAGGGGGAAAAAAATGTATAACTGCTTTTAAATGTATATCATACTTTTATAAAATCAATTGCACCTGAATTCTGGGGTATTAAATGTGTTTTCATGGTCTATCAAACATTTGCTTTTCTTAAGTGTCTGAGTTACTAAATTGCTTTGATTTAAATTGAAGTTGTCTTAATTTACATATGTAAGCATACACATTTCCAAAAAAGAAGATCCAAAAAAGTGATTGACCTACACTCCAAAATTGCCTTGTCCCATCCACACAGGGAAACACATTAAGGTCTTGGAGTCTGAGTGACCTCCTGATATGCATAGGACACTGACGCATCATCTCTGCTCGGGGTGCATCCTTCTCTGTCAATGAGGCCATTACTCAAGGCACAGATGCATCTCCAGAGTTGTCTATTTTGCTCCCTCCATCTCAGTTCAACACTCCTGCAGCCACAGACTCCTCTGAGCTCTTTGAAATGAGGCCAAAAGATGTATCTAAATTACACCATTTACAAACGCTAAGCGAAGATCTTTCTTTGGTATATATCGGAGATCATAATATTTATTAGGCATCTCATTTATATATCCTTGCCAGCACAACATTGTAGGTAAGGTTATAATTCGAAAAGTCTAGACTCGTTTATATTTCTCAATATCTGGCTGCTTTGGGGGAAGGAGACAGAAGAGGAAGTTGTTTGCAAAGACAGACTCTCATTTTACTGAACATGCTCAACGGGAAGGCATGTCTGTAACATCCTGCATCTAAGACTGTTGGGTGAACAGAGATGCTAACCAAATTCAGCACCAACTTTCAAAGACAAAGGGGTTAACACAGGTAATAAAACAAAAATAGTAAACTATCAACTTCATAACTCAAGGATTATTGGGTAAAACGAAATTAAAAACTCATCCTGTATTTTCTTTCTGAAAACTATCTTGAACAAAGAAAAAACATCTAGCCGTGGTGAGTTTGACGTGCTTTGTAATGTGCCTTGTACACATAAAATAATTAATTCCGCTTTCCCTAATTCCCTAAGGGCTAATTCAGCCCTTAGCATTACCCCAAGGTTTCCTTTTCCATCCAGAATCCTTATTGTTGTGGGTTTCCATATGGTAAATTCAGTCTTTGCTGAGAGTAGAATGTAGGTCAGTCTTATAGAAAGCTGCATTATTTATAATAGTGATATAATCACAGATCCATAATCTTTCAATTATTTATTGGTGATTACCATAATGTGCCAATCATTTTTCTGTGGGGTGAGGTACCATACAAAAAGAAGATATATTCTCTTGACAGGTGTTTATTTTATGAATAACAAATTCCACTACGTTTGGACTCCTTTTTACCAACTATATTTAAAGGGATGTGAATAATAATGTATGTTGCAAGCAAATTCTGATTTAAATATATTACTAATTAAATAGATGGCAAGCGATATAAGAGTTCTGGAATACCACTTCAAGAGTCACGTGCAAATAGTTTCATAATATCTGCGAATTTATCTGAAATACTTGAATATTATTAAATGATTACAGTTTAATTTCCACTTGAGATATTTTCCTGAAGGAAAACAAACAAAAATAAATAAAATGCAAGATTAAGCATCACTACATAATCCTGAGGTCTTTAAAACATTAAGTCTGACAAATCATAATATCTCTCATTCCACTTATGACGTGTCAAAATATTAGACACTGACAGGAAATCAACACGTAGTCTTTAATTTAAGTTTTAGAAGAAGCAGCTGCTACCTGCCAATGAATACGGCTGCCAGCAGACAACATTCTGAGGGCAACGTTTACCCAATCTCCATCTCCATATAAGTAATAAACTTTATATGAGATCTCACATTATTCTAGTCTTCTGTATGAAACATCCACTACAAAAATCATGAAAAGGCTGACAGTGTCTTTTTCAGAGGCACACAGAATTTAGCAACTTGACAGTATTGTATAGAGACTACAGAAATGTTTTCTTTATGGTGGGGTTCAGGTATGAGGCCATTTTTTGCAAAACATACAGTAGCCCAAAATACACAGATTTAGAAATCTAGAGATGGCCACTGATACACAAAGAAGCAAGCATAAGGTTAAGAATTTTCTGGCCTACTACCTTTTAACAATTGGATCAAGTTTGGACCCAAGTAAATGGCAGATTATTTTACATTATCCTCTGTATTCTTAAGCGTATGAAGTTGAAAAGACAATTAGCATTCCAGGGAGTAGAAACTTTTCAAATTAAGTGTTCTGCCCAAACTGGAAGCCATCCAAGCTGTTCTCTAAAAATATCAATTTAAACGACGGTTTACTAAAAGAGTGGAAAGAGAATTTCTGTCTGCTGGATTTAGATAATTCCCATGTTCCTAACCAATGTTTCATATTTGGGCTCATGCAGGTATAACCTGAGTAGTGAGATGCTTAAGTTATCATTCCTTTTCTGCATCTTTTGTTTTCTTGCTTTTTCAAGCTCTTCAAGTGCTCATTGAAGGCAATGAACAAACCCTGCACCTTGGGCAACACACTGGGATGTTTTCACAGAATGATCCTTTGAGAACATTAACATCAAAACTACTGTGTTATCGTTAATTTTGTGTAATTTTAATGCCGACATCATTTCACTCGCCGTGCACACATTTTCTTTAAAAATCCACCGATTCTGAGTGAACGCTGCTCTAGTGGTTTTGGTTTTATCTCTGTGTGGGAGATGGCCTGGGGGAGTTTGCCAACTGAAAGCATAAATACATCCTCCATTATTGGAAAGGTCCCGCCGGTAAGGCTCTTTTTTTTTTTTCTTTTTTTACATCTTTATTGGGGTATAATTGCTTTACAATGGTGTTAGTTTCTGCTTTATAACAAAGTGAATCAATTATACATATACATATGTTCCCATATCTCCTCCCTCTTGCATCTCCCTCCTTCCCACCCTCCCCATCCCACCCATGCAGGTGATCACAAAGCACTGAGCTGATCTCCCTGTGCTACGCGGCTGCT
>RJWK010053396.1:0-15369 GCA_004363435.1 Platanista minor
TTTTTTCTTTTTTTTTTTTTTTTTTTTTTTTTTTTTGCGGTACGCGGGCCTCTCACTGTTGTGGCCTCTCCCGTTGCAGAGCACAGGCTCCGGACACACAGGCTCAGCGGCCATGGCTCACGGGCCCAGCCGCTCCGCGGCATGTGGGATCTTCCCAGACCGGGGCACGAACCCGTGTCCCCTGCATCGGCAGGCGGACTCTCAACCACTGCGCCACCAGGGAAGCCCTGGAGTATTTTTTTAAACATATGTTATTTAGTCTTAATTTAGCTGTAAAAGTTCCTGTTCCCAAACCTGTCCTCTTTCTCCTCAGAGCTTCCCAGCTTTTGCTGGGTTGGGTGGGGCTTACCCATGAGAAATGGATACAGCTATCCAGAGCCACAGGACGATTTCTGTGTTATAGGAGCATACACACATGCACATACATATAGAATTAACAGACCACGTTTATAATGATGTGCAGTGCTAGGTATTTCACACAGGGTGTGAAACAGATGGTGATTGTCCTGGGAATGATGGTTTGGCATTGTGTCATTTACTGCTCTCTAGGTATTTTTGAGGTGAATACAGACATCTAAGAAGTCTGCTGCATGGGCTATGAGCAAAAGGCCAGATTTAAACATTCTTTTAAAAAAACAAAATGCAGGTCTTATATGTTTAAGCTATCTTCATTAAGCCAGGGGTTCTTAGGACAGCAGTGGTTACTGAGAGCCCCCTGCAGTTCTGGACCTCTTCCAGTGAAGCCTCCTGTCCTGCTCTGCCTCTCATGTGCATGTCTCCAGTCTAGCACAAACTTGTAGACATTCGATGAAATGCCTGGTCAAAAGCAGGAAAACGTGTAGGTTTGAAGGTTTGGGCCTTCAGATTTCTGTGGAACGCTGACTCTTTACAATTTATATTGAGATTAAATATGATATCAGTGAAAGAAAACTACTAGGCTGGTGTTTTAAGAAAACCAATCAAGTAGATAAACATCCTTGAATATGCATCTTTGCCCACTTGTTTAATGATTTCCTTAGTATTAATTCTTAGGAGTAGCATTGCTATGTGCCAATTTTCAGAGCTTTTTTCTTTGCGGTACGCGGGCCTCTCACTGCTGTGGCCTCTCCCGTTGCGGAGCACAGGCTCCGGACGCGCAGGCTCAGCGGCCATGGCTCACGGGCCCAGCCGCTCTGTGGCATGTGGGATCCTCCCGGACCCGGGCACAAACCCATGTCCCCTGCATTGGCAGGCGGACTCTCAACCACTGCGCCGCTAGGGAAGCCCCAACATTTTTTTCTTTAAACTATGCTCCCTCTGCCTTATGTGTTCTTAGAAACTTTCCCAATCATGCTAATTAATTTAGTATGTACATCAGGGTCTTCATACTCAATAACCATACAGAAATAAATTAGCCATCAGGCCAGATATAAAAAAAGCAGGGCAACTTGGATGATGGTAAACTGATACTAAGCCACAGTTTGGGCAATAAACTAGACAGTGGTGGGGATGATGAATTTGAGACTGTGGACCGTGGTCAGTGGTGGGGGGAGGGGGGCTGCTGGGAGAAGACTGTAGGACTACTTAATGTTGCTGGATCTTCAGGAGAAACTAGAAATCAGTTTCATATAAAATATGCATTTTTTTCTTTCTTCTTTTTTTTTTTTTAACATCTTTGTTGGAGTATAGTTGCTTTACCATGGTGGGTTAGTTTCTGCTGTATAACAAAGTGAATCAGCTATATGTATACATATATCCCCATATCAACTCCCTCTTGCATCTCCCTCCCACGCTCCCTATCCCACCCCTCTTAGGTAGGTGGTCACAAAGCAACGACCTGATCTCCCTGTGGTATGCGGCTGCTTCTCACTACCTAGCTATTTTACATTTGGTAGTGTATGTATGTCCATGTCACTCTCTCACTTCATCCCAGCTTCCCCTTCCCCTTCCCCGTGTCTTCAAGTCCATTCTCTATGTCTGCGTCTTTATTCCTGTCCTGGCCCTAGGTTCTTCAGAACCATTTTTGTTTTTTTTTTTTTTAAGATTCCATATATATGTGTTAGCTTACGGTATTTGTTTTTCTCTTTCTGACTTACTTTGTATGACAGATTCTGTGTACATCCACCTCACTACAAATAACTCAGTTTTAGGGCTGAGTAATATTCCATTGTATATACGTGCCACATCTTCTTTATCCATTCATCACTTGATGGACACTTAGGTTGCTTCCATGTCCTGGCTATTGTAAATAGAGCTGCAGTGAACATTGTGGTACATGACTCTTTTTGAGTTATGGTTTTGTCAGGGTATATGCCCAGGAGTGGGATGCTGGGTCGCATGGTAGTTCTATTTTTAGTTTTGTAAGGAACCTCCATACTGTTCTCCATAGTGGCTGTATCAATTTACATTCCCACTAACAGTGCAAGAGGGTTCCCTTTTCTCCACACCCTCTCCAGCATTTATTGTTTGTAGATTTTTTGATGATGGCCATTCTGACTGGTGTGAGGTGATAGCTCATTGTAGTTTTGATTTGCATTTCTCTAATGATTAGTGATGTTGAGCATCCTTTCATGTGTTTGTTGGCAATCTGTATATCTTCTTTGGAGAAATGTCTGTTTAGGTCTCCCCATTTTTGGACTGGGTTGTTTGTTTATTTGATATTGAGCTGCATGAGCTGCTTGTAAATTTTGGAGGTTAATCCTTTGTCAGTTGCTTCATTTGCAAATATTTTCTCCCATTCTGAGGCTTGTCTTTTGGTCTTGTTTATGGTTTCCTTTGCTGTGCAAAAGCTTTTAAGTTTCATTAGGTCCCATTTGTTTATTTTTGTTTTTATTTACATTTCTCTAGGAGATGGGTCAAAAAGGATCTTGCTGTGATGTATGTCATAGAGTGTTCTTCCTATATTTTCCTCTAAGAGTTCTATAGTGTCTGGCCTTACATTTAGGTCTTTAATCCATTTTGAGTTTATTTTTGTGTGTGGTGTTAGGGAGTGTTCTAATTTCATTCTTTTACATGTAGCTACCAGTTTTCCCAGCACCACATATTGAAGAGGCTGTCTTTTCTCTGTTGTGTATTCTTGCCTCCTTTATCAAAGATAAGGTGACCATATGTGCGTGGGTTTAATCTCTGGGCTTTCTAGCCTGTTCCATTGATCTACATTTCTGTTTTTGTGTCAGTACCACAATGTCTTGATGACTGTAGCTTTGTAGGTTAGTCTGAAGTCCGGGAGCCTGATTCCTCCAGCTCCCTTTTTCTTTCTCAAGATTGCTTTGGCTGTTTGGGCTCTTTTGTGTTTCCTTACAAATTGTGAAACTTTTTGTTCTAGTTCTGTGAAAAATGCCAGTGGTAGTTTGATAGGGATTGCATTGAATCTGTAGATTGCTTTGGGTAGTAGAGTCATTTTCACAATGTTGATTCTTCCGATCCAAGAACATGGTGTATCTCTTCATCTGTTTGTATCATCTTTAATTTCTTTCATCAGTGTCTTATAGTTTTCTACATACAGGTCTTTTGTCTCCTTAGGTAGGTTTATTCCTAGGTATTTTATTCTTTTTGTTGCAGTGGTAAATGGGAGTGTTTCGTTAATTTCTCTTTCAGATTTTTCATCATTAGTGTATAGGAATGCAAGAGATTTCTGTGCCTGCTACTGTACCAAATTCATTGATTAGCTCTAGTAGTTTTCAGGTAGCATCTTTAGGATTCTCTATGTATAGTATCATGTCATCTGCAAACAGTGACAACTTTACTTCTTCTTTTCCAATTTGTATGCCTTTTATTTCTTTTTCTTCTCTGATTGCTGTAGCTAAAGCTTCCAAAACTGTGTTGAATAATAGTGGTGAGAGTGGGCAACCTTGTCTTGTTCCTGATCTTAGAGGAAATGGTTTCAGTTTAAAATACGTATTTTTAAAATGTACCTGGCTCCAAGAACATTTATTCTTGCAAAACTACCCATTGGTGACCTCAGGTCTGTCCACCCCCACTTCAGTGAACAGGTGGGGATGTACATTTTAAAAGTTCACCTTTCACCTTCTTTCCTCCCACCAACCCCCATAAGACTTAGTACCAAATGGACATCTGAGGAGTTTATATTTGTCTCAGATACCTTTTTTCTGTAACAGCTTCTCTGACCATGTTTCCTCCCATACATGTACCCAGAGTTTCCCTTTGCTGTTCTGAAAATGTGTAGGGTCTGTGCAGAAGTGAGTATGTCCCTCCAGGGAGTCCTCTGCACTCACCTTAGGTCCGGCTGTGTCCGTCTCTCATGAAGGATCCAGGGCACACCCCTGGTGCAGATCCCAGGTGTAAGCCCAGGCATGTGTCAGGTCACTCAGAGTTAACAGCTTCCATGGCTTTCCATCAAAGTGGATCTCCCTTGTCTAATCCATGCAGGTCGACCTAATTAAATTCTTTAATTACATCTCAAGGACAGGCTTAGCAGAGTAAGTAGCTCCTGATCACCAGCCTCTGAAGGATTAAAGTACCTGCCTCTTCTGCTGCTGTGAAGCAGCAGCTTCGGACTCCTCATTTGGTCCAGGGTGGCCTGTTTCCTCGTGCTTCTCCTCGACTAGACTCTTTCCGTTGGATAGATCTAACTGGTCTGTAATCTCCATCCCTTGTACAAAGCCCACGTCACGGAAATTACTCAGTAAATGTGTGTAGCAGGATAGGTCCTGTCCCACGGTGGAATTTCTTTGTTACCTCTGATAATAAGGAATAACGTGTTTGGAGCAGAAATGGTCATCAAAGCCAGATGGTTGTCCTCTTAGAAGGCTTGGAGAGCTTTAGCTCCACATGATGTATTTCCCTGTGTGACCGTGAATGGTGAATGATAGTGACTGTTATTCATCATCCCCTTGCTTAATTGCTGAACCCACTGGACTAGTCTTAATTGATTTCTTCTCAAATGCTGCATAGAATTGCTTGCTTATTCATTGTTCTTCTCCACTAGGATGCAAACTCTGTGAGGGAAAGGACTGCCTTGACCTTAGTGTCCTCAGTGTCTAGGGCAGTGTTGCATATTGAATAAGTGAGGCTGTGTCTTATCCCAGCTCTGTTCCTTGTGTGTGCCTTTTCTTTTCTTGCTCTTTTTTTTTTTTTTTTAATGTCTACACAACCCTGCATCTCCCTTGTGTAGCAACACTGCATCCACATTGGGGCAGACTTCATTCAGTTGGCTCTGTCATTATTTTCCTGTGTGAGCTGGCAGTTCCGTATGGTGAGGCAGAGAGGTGCAATGGAAACAGGACAGGACTGCAGGAAGACAACCCATCTCTTTTCTGGCTGAGTCTAGCAGAGCCATCAAGGTTTTCCCCTTCTCTGAGCCTTATTCTCTTTACCTGTCTGGGAGAGATGATGATACCTCCCTCATAAATTGGGCAGCTGAAATAGGATGACACTGGAAGTAAGCTTTGTAAGATACACTGTGATGTGTATATGCTTTTGCAGGTATAAGCTGACATGCTTACCTGCCTATCTGCCTTTTAAGGACCAGGGCACCCCAGGTAAAAGCAGGCTGACCCAGGGAGCTGTTTGCCTCCTCCTTCATCCTTCACAACAGTCTTGTGAAGTGGGTGGCACCACCCCATCTTAAAGTTGAAGGTACAGCTCTCAGAGATCTAGAATTTTACTCAAAATTATTCATCAAGTAAAGGCAGAGACAGAGCTCAGACCTGATCATCTGATGACTAACCTGGCCTTCTTTTTTTCACCACCCAACATCTAGAAGATTGGGGGGGTGGGTAGTGACCACTATGCCCTTGTCCTGGATTCTGGAGCTGGATTACGTGTGCTTGAACGTCTGTGTAATTTGTTAATGTGTGATACTATAAACTTGTGCTAGTGTTAACCTGAGTTACTATTAGAGTAGGTGTTCAATTGATAGATTTTTCTTCCCTATCAAACACTGCACAGCTGGTTAGGTCAGAAGTTAGTTATTTTCTGGAACATGCTGATTAAGAAAGGGGTTGACATTGAATGACAGAAGAACTGATCGAATGGGGCAGAATCTGCATTTGCATATGGACCTTGAGTCTGACCTGGATTTGTAGGCTATTCTGTGGCATCCCCAATGCATAGAACGGGGATGCCTGCCTACCCACCGATTCATCCCTCTCACGTGGAGATTTCACTGTTGATTGGATGGTGGATCCTAACCAAGGCATTCTAGTTTGTTGCTTCCGGGGAGTCTCAAGTGAACCTGTAGAGACTCTTCAGTTACCCAACAGGACCTTTTGCAGCTGCATGTGGAAATCAGGATAATTTCGGCATTTCTGAGAGCATTTTAATAGAGCACTGATTACAGATTGCAGGCACCTGTTGGTGTTTTTGTACTGAGGCTGAAGGGTGCAGTTCCAAAGACAAGAACTGGACTTTACAGATTCCTATTTTCCTTCCCTCTTGTTTCCAGGGCCTGGAATAAGTGCTGAGAAACCTTTATAAGAGCTGATCCAGGCTCTTGGTGTGGTTAGCATTGTGCTTTCAGGAGACCCCTCAATCCAGAGCATTAATTCCCAGACTGGTAATAGACTCGTGCCTTTTCCCAGGGCATGTTCTCCTTCCAGTGGCTCAGAGCACTGAGACGGTAGGAGGGGCGCCTGTTAGTTGAGGTCAGCACAGAGCCCTGTGGCTTGGGACTTGGCCAAAACAATTCTGTGCTTCTTGGACTGTCTCAACCTGTTCCATTTGGGCAGGCCATCATTGCTTTTGGCCTCGACAGCCAAATGAGAAAACATAAACTGTGAAAATTCAAGGAATAGAAGGTGATAGTCAAACATTGAGGTTTAGACATCTATGGGCTAGGGATATTCTAGTCCAACACTTAATTTCATATCAATTCATGAGGAAAAGGATGAATCTGAGAAGAGTGACTACTGTAATAAGTGATATTCTCTCTTTCCCTCTCCCTTCTGACGTACCACCTATTCTCACCTTCCACAAACTTGGGATTGCTATCATAACTTCGCAGTTCCGTGGAGAACATCGCAGTAAGGTGGAGAATAGTGGCTAGCCCTCATCTTAGCCTTGCTACCCTTTAGTTGTATGATTTGGGAATTACCCTCTGGATTTCAGTTTTCTTATGATTTAAGGAAGAGAATTGGATGAGCTAGACAATCACTAAATCACTTCCAGCTGTTAAATGTGTAAGCTTAAGAATGCTAACGTACTAACTTGCACACATCTTTCAACTGAAGTATAAGCTGCTGGTGGGTAGGGCCCCAAAATTTGTCAAGCAGTGGTTGTTGGTTGGCTCATTTGGAAGGTCTTGCTGAGATCCTACTCAGTAAAGTCAAGTGGATAGAATTCCTCTTGCCAAGCGTTTCAAGTGTGTGAAGCCAGGGGCACTGCTGTTAGGGAAGCAGCGAAGGTTGCTTGAAGCATTGGCAGTGGAAGACAGAAGAGACAGAAAAAGTATGGGGTAGGAGGTAACAAGGAGTGTCCCAGTTGTGCTTTTGAAATACCAGAGGGGGGTAATACAGCAAAGGAAGTGGAAAGAGGAGTTTTCCCTGAGAACCAGCAGAAACCTTTGAAATATGTGCCTTTCATTTTTAAGCCTTTTCCGGTTTGGAAAATAGCCTGCAAGGTTCATAAAACTGCCTGGTGGCAGCCATCCAAGATCCTCCCAGGAGTTGACTCCTGTTATAAACGGCTGGTCTCCAAAGGAGGGTGGCAAACAGCTGTGATGAGGCTTTGGTGGGCATTGTCCTGTTTGTGGAGATAGAGCTTTATCACAGACTCTCTGCTAATGTATTCTGAGCTCCCCAATTTTCATCTGTGGAATCAAAACAAGCTCTATTCTAACTAGATTACGTGATCCTCTTTGCCAGTTTCACAGCATGATCTGCACACCCAAGATGAGCAGATATCCAGAAAGAACGACTTCAAACTCCAGCCTGACTCGTTATCTTTTTTTTTTTTTTTTTTTGCGGTACGTGGGCCTCTCACTGCTGTGGCCTCTCCCGTTGTGGAGCACAGGCTCCGGACGCTCAGGCTCAGGGGCCATGGCTCACGGGCCCAGCCGCTCCGCGGCATGTGGGATCTTCCCGGACCGGGGCACGAACCTGTGTCCCCTGCATCGGCAGGCGGACTCTCAACCACTGTGCCACCTGGGAAGCCCCTGACTCGTTATCTTTGTAGTAGCTGGGCAGGGATGATAACAGTATCTTGTCCACCAGAAAGCAAGGCTGATCAGAGGCAAAACTGTAAAGCAGATTAATTTGTCTTGATTTACCTGGAATGTATTTCTATCTCATCTCTTCCTACCTTTTTCATTTCTTCAATAGGAGATAGGGAGAGCAAAGACTACTAGTATCATGCTTCCTAGGTTCAAATCCTAGCTCTGCCCTTGAAAAGCTGCATGATCTAGAGCAACTTACTTAACTACTCTGAGCTTTAGTCTCCTCATCTATAAAATGGAATCTCACCCTCCTCTCTCCCACATAAAAATGTATTAATGAGGACTTTCAGATACCAGAGTCACATGTTTTAAGTGTACGCACCTCCTGTCGGAATTTGAGGTGCTGACGGCAAAAGCTTTTGGAGGCTGGGAGGGAATCTTTTTCAGCACCATTCACGTTACACTGCACAGGCATAAAATCATGAACTTGATTGTTGGGGAGACTGCTTAAAGTTGAAATGACAATCCTTGGCTTGATCCGTATGGGAAGAGTTTAATGACCTTATTGAAAATCTCATTTGTGAAATTGAGCCGTTGAAGGACAGAGTCCTCAGTCTTTTAAGTTAACAGTGTAGATATGTACAACAGGGCTGCTGGATGTATCACATTTCTTCTGCGCCCCTCATTGCTGTGAAGGACTTCATGTCAGAGTATAACACTGATAAAATGTCAGTTACAGAAAACTAATTGAAACTCTCTCAATAAATTATAAAGTGATGATATTCTCCAAATAAGGGATTCAAGTAGGAAATACTCTCAGAACTGATGATTTAGAGACTATTTTGAGAAGTTTTGCTCTGATTTTTAGATTTTTAGAAAATATATAAACTTGTTTCAACTACTGTTTTGGTTTTTGTAGGTTTCATACACTTAAAATTGGAGCGTCTTTTTTTTTTTAATTTATTTATTCATTTATTTATTTATTTGTGGCTGTGTTAGGTCTTCGTTTCTGTGCGAGGGCTTTCTCTAGTTGCAGTGAGCGGGGACCACTCTTCATCGCGGTGCGCGGGCCTCTCACTGTCGCGGCCTCTCTTGTTGTGGAGCACAGGCTCCAGACGCTCAGGCTCAGTAGCTGTGGCACACGGGCTTAGTTGCTCCGCGGCATGTGGGATTTTCCCAGACCAGGGCTCGAACCCGTGTCCCCTGTACTGGCAGGCAGATTCTCAACCACTGCGCCACCAGGGAAGCCCTGGAGCGTCTTTTTAAAGGTTCATTACCTTTTTAGTGTTATATTCCAGGTGTGTTCTAAAACAGAAATAGTTGAATCAAGAGAATTTATAATTTACCTAAGATTTGAGTTAACAAATATCTGATATAAAAGGCTCATTTTATGCTTGCTGGAGGATTTGTTCATTGATTTGTTTTTAATGGTTGATATGTTTGGTCTTTATTTTTTAATCCAAAACTTCTGTTGTAAACTTCTGTATACGTCAAAAAGAGAAAACACCTGAACCACACTGTCTTCCACTTCCTTTCATGTGTGAGTTCAGTGTTTCCCCGTTGTTTTATCTTCAGTGTAAGTAGAAGAAGCACACTAATTCAGCAATCAGTACAGAGCGTGGCCCACAATTAAAGTGTTTATTTTCATGCTGTCAATCTTCGTGTGGCTTGGTCCATATTTGGTTGGAATAGATTTGTCTATTATGAGTGTTGTTAATAAACAGTGCTCTCAGGCCAACATATTGTTTTGTTAGTTTGCCAACTAGCTGTTGGGCACCACAATGACATGAGTACTCGAAAATTGGGAGATGCCAACAATTGGAGCTCCTTTTGGTTCATTTTCCCTTATAACCCTTTGTTCTTTCTTTGATATGCTTAAACTCATTTTTAAGGCCTGCCTCACACTTTGGATCAATAATTCCGTCATAATCCAGTGAGTGCACCCCAGCCTGCCCTTCCCTTTGGTACTTTATTTCTCCCCATCACTGTCGAGTTGGTATATGGGTACTGTAGAACCAACTTAGCTGATCCTGGAAATTTAAACTTGTGAATGTGGAGGTTCTATTACAGAATAAATCCCTCAACAAATTCTCCAAATGGCGTATTTCCAGCAGCCTTTTTTTGTTCTTGGTAATGTTACTTTTTGGCTTTGTCATATCATCTGTTAAAGTTAGGAAGTGATCGACAAGGCGGCTAAAAAGTCCACCCGCCACGTAAATAAACTTGTGTAAACACAGGTCTTGTGGTCTGGGTGCAGAGAAGGGTTTGTTCTTTGGATATTAAGCCTACAAGAAGAATGTGCTTACTGAACATATAAACAAGGAAAGAGGAGATGACAATAGTCTAGATTTATAATTGAAGCAGACATGAGTCACTGGCTTGGAGGATCCTGTGAACATAATGTCTCATACAAGAGGAGAGTTAATATATACACGGAAGAGAAAGCCAGCCAGGTCTTATGGTATTTGGTAGCCTGATGGTAAAAAAAAAAAAGAGCTTCTTTTCCTTCCTTAAGGAGCTAAGCGTCATGACCAGGGTTGCTGTGTGTGGTTGTGCTGCTTTTGCATTGCTCCAGCGATTGTGCCCAAGCGAGCAGGTGCAAGCGGACATCTGGCTGGCATTCTGCTCACCAGGTCGTGGGTCCCGGCATGGAGCTGCATTTGCTCAGAGGAAAGGTGACGTTTTCTTCTCACCAAAATCACTTCCAGGTCTTGTGGCAATCATTCACAACATCTGCTCTCCTTTCTCACAACTCTTTGAAGGTGGAAATATACCCGCTTTCACCTTTGGGATTCCCAACACCATGCCTGGACTGGAGTTGAAAAGAGAGTAGGGCAGACTGATAGTTGGATCTCAATAAAATAAATTTTGATATATCTTCCAGTTTGGGGAGAAAGAGTGTACCTCAAAAACAAATTTTTTTAAGGAACACTCTAGTCAAGAATACTTCCCTGCAGAATCTTGGACCTATTTTTCTTCGTTTCAAAATCCAGACATAATCATATTAACATTTTGGCAGACTTTTTTCTAGAAATCTCTTTATGCATATCAGTACACACATACAAGTTTACATTCATGAGCTCATTTTCTGTTTTGTAACTTCCTTGTTTTCACTCTATATTATGTCATTTTTTTCAAGTTAGTACCTATAGGTCTGTGCCATGATTTTGAAAGGTTATGTGATAGTCCATTGGGTTGAAGGGCTATACTGCATTTTAACAATGTAGATTGAATATTGATGGGTATTTAGGTTGTTTATAATGTTTTGCTCTTAAAAATGGATCTGAAGTAAGCACACATCATGTACAATACACACAGCATTTCCTTTTTCTCTAGTAGTGGAGTTGCTGGTTCTAAAGGTTTCAGTTCAAATACTAATCTCTATAAGAGAGGAATTATAACTTCTTCATGATCCTGAGACCAATAGGGGTGGGTTAAAAATGGCATAGTTTACCATTCATAAATGCACATACCTAAAGATTCTAATTTACAAAAAGAGCAAGTTTTGGAAGATGCATTTAGCAGCTGTCTTGATTGTATACTTGGGATTGCGTGGAGGTGTTTTGTAAATCATGAAGTGCTGTACAAACCTCAGTGACTCATTACTAGAGCTTTACAGAGCATCTGCCATGTACTCTCAAAAAAGGTTTACGGAGGCTTTATTTTATAAATAATTCATTAAATACAGAGAAAAAACAAAAACCCAGAGACAGTGGATCTGGACCTGGTTGTACAGTGGAATAAATCAGAGATATCATCAAGAAAACAAATCCCAGACCTTGCCCCCCCAGGTCCCCAGAATCTGTGTGAGCAAGACCTGGGCACCCCAGTTGATGTTGGTGTACACAGTCTTTGTTTGGAATTCCCCCTTTAATACATTTTTTTGGTCTATCTTCAAATATTTTTCTAGCAGAACAGAGAATATTTTTAGCTTTTATGCATATACTTAAAATTTTTATTTTTCCTGTTTGTAAGTTTCTGGCTCTTTCTAGGATATTTTTAGCAGATTTGCTGTATGACTTATTGATTTAGTCTCAATCTTTGTAAATCTTGTGAAATCTTAAGTATGGGTTCTTGGTCTGCCATCCCCTTCTGATTTTATACCATTGGCAAGCCCCTTCCTTAGCCCTTGTTGTTTCGCCAGAAAGAATGATGAACTCATAGTGATTGCAATTTTCAACTTTGAATGGTATCACCAGATTAAAGTTATCTGTTTAGTCTAGTGGCATATCTGACTCCCCTTTTAGATTCTATTTATAAGAACTTTTAGTTGAGAGTAATAGTTGAAGTACATGGAAAAATTGGCCGGTAGGTTGAAACTCTCGTCTGATTAATTTATCCTCATGCTTACATGCTATGGATAGACTAAAGTTTTCATCTTGAGAACTATCTTATCCAAGAGTAAAGTTGTCTAAGTAGAAGTAGAATTGCATATTTATAATCATCAGTAACCTTTACTTGAGTAAATTTTTATAAAGTAGCTAAATTGACCTCAAATTATCTCGTTGGTCTTAATGTATGAAACAAGAAAAAATAAAATTGATTTTTATCAATTTTTATCAATTTTATCAATTTTCACAAGTTTAAATTTCCAATTTTTATCAACCTAACAAGTTGCATATTTTCTGGCTACTGAGTGAAGTTTTTGGATTTTGGAGGACAATTAACATTTTTAGATGATCTCTAAGTTTAATGACTGTGTAATAACATCTGACTTGTAACATTTAGTACTTAAATACTGTGTAGTTGAAGGGAAGCAATTGAACATTTCTCTACTTTGGCCTCAATATTTATAACATTCCCCAGTTCCTTGTCAAGGTAATTGTGTTTCTCTTTCAGGACATGAGGCATGCAGTAGAAACAGTTGAATACAGTTATACTTGAGTCATATTTATCCTTTGCAGTATTACCTTGGACAGTGTAGAGGGACAATGGTAGCAAGATGGGAGTGGTACTAGAACCCTTTTAGGAGGCATCCAAATCATTCAAACCAGGGACGATGGGGATCCGAATTAAGGTAGAGGATGTGAGGATGAAGAGGATCTGGTGGAGCCCAGAAATATTAAATTGGATCTACAGAACTTGGTAATTGGTTAGTTGTTATGGGGACTTGGAGGGTTTGAGAGACAAGACTGAGTCTAAATTAACTCTGAGTGGAAATGCTCAGTTGCCAGCTAGACACATGGATTTGAAACCAGGAAGGCGATGGGATCTGGGTGCATGATTAGTGTCATCCAATTAAAGGCAGGAGTCAAGTCGCATTTGTAGAATTTCGAAAACAAAGTGGCAATGTAGAGCAGTCCTATCTTAGAGAATAACCTTATTTCTAAGTTACTTGAGGTCACCTCACTAGAGTTCCCATGCACTAGTAGTGACCAGCTGATTCTCCCCAAAAGTGTTCTGGGATGATATCCTGTTTGCTGTTAACTTGGAGAATTCTGAAACTTGATATCGGCTGGTTTTGAGTGCATCTTCCTCAGGGTTGAGTCACAGTAACTAGTTTAAGAGGGTGAGGTCGAAAACCAGGCATTCTGGTTACTTGTTGGCAATGGAAATATAATCGTCATACAGTCCAGATTACTTGTGTTGGCATAGCCAGTGCCATACCATGATCAGAAGATTGCATGTGAAGCGTGGCAAGTGAATGAGGTTAGAGAATCTGTTATCTAATAATATTAAGCGAAATAAATGGCGCCTCTGTTTCACCAGAGGCGGAGCTTACCTCTCAGGTGAGAAATATTTAAGCCCTGTCAGCCCCACTGCCTTAGACCCACCTGCAGGATGATGAGTGCACCACCACAGGTCATCTGCGGTTTTAATGAGTTCCTACCACTCCTCCTTGTCTCTTGACCACAGAGGACACGTGTCAGTTCAAGTACTGGAAATGGAAAATGTTAGTGTTGGGATGCAAAAACATCTTACCTCTCTACCCCTTAACTTACGTACTTCATCTGCCTCCTCCATGAGGTCCTTGGAGTTTACAACTCCTCCTGGAGAGGAGGATCGTAGGTGGAGGACCATCTCACTACCATAACCATGTGCTGACAAAAGTGGTTATGGGTTAGATGGCTTAAAGGGAGAAGAAGATAGATGAAAAAGCTTGAGGGAGAGGAAAGCTAACTGTGATTAGTTTCCCAAACTACCACTTAAGGCAGGCAGCTGCTTTGACTTGCAAATCATATTGTAGGTTGGTTTCTTGGATGGGAAAGCTTTGTAATTATAGCCTTTAGGAGCTGTGGACCAGGAAGAGAGAAAACTTCCATGGGTTGTAGGGGAGGAAAAATAATTTTCCCTTTACTCTTCTGAGTTCTTAGCTGAGACCCCTGTAATAAAAGACAGATTAACTCTGAGTTCTTAGCTGAGACCCCTGTTAATAAAAGACAGATTAACTCTGAGTTCTTAGCTGAGACCCCTGTAATAAAAGACAGATTAACAAGAGAAAACCAATCAGAAGTTTATTAACATGTATACCTTGTGTATACATGGGGGATACCCTGGGAAAGATGAATAATTCCCAAGGTGGCTTAGAATTCAGGATTAAATACCATCTTATTAGGGAAGGGGGACGGGGTGTAGACCTCTTAGGGGAGAGAAAAAGATTTTTAGAAAAGATGAATGGGCCCTTACAAGACTAGATGGGAGGTGTGACAGTTTGTGACAGACTGTCTGAGTGTGGTGTCGACTTCTAGTCTACTATCCTGTGACAAGAATCAGTCTTCTCTGGTGGATGAAACTCCTGGAGAGGGGATTTATAACAACCGAGTTCCTTTTGGAGGATCTGTCTTTAGACAGATAAAGGGAATTCAGAGAAAGCCTGTCCCTACATTTGCTGTTTTTCAGATACCTTTGGCTCAAAACAATCAGTATACTACAGCAGAATATTTTGGGGTGGCATGTCCTGCTCCCCTTCAGGGTGATGTAGGTTGGAGTAACTGTGGTCAGTGGTGTACCACCACTGTGTATTCATCTTGTTTTCCTTACAAAGAGGTCCAGCTGTGGGCTGGACATTGATTTACCAGCAGGAAGATCTAAGACCTGAGAAATCTGCTTGGGTGAATGGAGAGAAAAAGTCCTGTACATTCTCTTGCTGTATTCTCTCCTGAGAATACACTCCTTTCCATCCCCTCAGTTCCTCCTTAGTTAGGCTCTCAGCTTTTCACTTAGGTGTCAGGATGGCTGCAGTTAGAGAGTAGTTTAAACTACAGAACCCAAGATTCTTATTTGGTGGGGTAAAGGAGGGGCCCAGGGGTCTGCATTTTTTTTTTTTTTTTTTTTTT
>RJWK010053397.1:0-15368 GCA_004363435.1 Platanista minor
TTCAAGTCTTTTGCCCTTTTTTTTTTCTTTTTTTCGATACGCGGGCCTCTCACTGTTGTGGCCTCTCCTGTTGCGGAGCACAGGCTCCGGACGCGCAGGCTCAGCGGCCATGGCTCATGGGCCCAGCCGCTCCGCGGCATGTGGGATCTTCCCGGACCGGGGCACGAACCCGCGTCCCCTGCATCGGCAGGCGGACTCTCAACCACTGCGCCACCAGGGAAGCCCTGCCCATTTTTTAATCATGATGCTCCTTTTCTTTTTTTTTATAAATTTATTTATTTATTTTTGGCCGCGTTGGGTCTTCGTTGCTGTGCGCAGGCTTTCTCTAGCTGCGGTGAGCGGGGGCTACTCTTCGTTGCAGTGCATGGGCTTCTCAATGCGGTGGCTTCTCTTGTTGTGGAGCATGGGTTCTAGGCGTGTGGGCTTCAGTAGTTGTGGCTCGTAGGCTCAGTAGTTGTGGCTTGTGGTCTCCAAAGCTCAGGCTCAGTAGTTTTGGCGCAGGGGCTTAGTTGCTCCGCAGCATGTGAGATCTTCCCAGACCAGGGCTCGAACCTGTGTCCCCTGCAGTGGCAGGCAGACTCTTAACCACTGCGCCACCAGGGAAGCCCCATGTTGCTCATTTTCTTATTGTTGAATTTCAAGAGTTTTGGTATATTTTGGATAATTGGGCTTTTTTATTTAATCACATGTGGGTTTTCCAAATATTTTCTCCGAAACCATGGCTTATCTTTTCATTCTCTTGACATTGTCTTTCACAGAGCAGAAATTTTAGATTTTAAGGAAGTCCAGCTTATCAATTATTTCTTTCATGGATCACGACTTTGGTGTGGTATCTAAAAAATACCACAAAGTTTTCTACTCGTACGTTTCTGCTCTGGTAACTTATGATTCACTGTATTTGCCTGTCTATCTCTCCAGTTTGGGGGGATAGCAGTTTGCCCAGTGACCTCACTTCTCTGATGATTCTAAGAAGAGTTGTTGCTTTTCACTTGTTGTTTGGATGAAGTGGCAATTCCTAAGCTCTTTACATGCCAGACCAGAAACAGGAAGTCCCTCCTCCTGGCTTTCTTGCTTTCCTTTACACACACACACACACACACACACACACACACACACACACTCATTCTCTCTCTCTCTCTCTCTCTCTCTCTCTCTGTGTCTCATAGATGGCATCATTGTATACACATTGTTTTTCAACTTTGCTTTTTTTTTCTTAAGGAAAAATATCCTGGACATCTTCCATTTTCTTCCTAGACACTTAGGTGGTTTTTGGTGTTGGCGTCATGGTACTCCACGGCAGAGGGGTCCTCATTTAACCAATCTCCTACTGATGGATGTTTATGGTTTATCACCCTTACCTAGAGTGCTCCATAAACATTCTTGAACATAAATCACTGGGGACACATCTGATCATTTCTATAGGATAAACTTGTAAAAGTGGAGTTGCTCAGTCCGATTCAAGGCATCTGAATTTAAAGTTTCGAGAGAAACACTCTTATCTCCCCTAAAAGGCCATGCTAGGCTGCATTATGTCTTGCTGTTTCCTTCAACAGAGTCAGGAAGCTGGGTTAATCAGAGCCATGAGCCGCCACAGACTGCCCGTCCACCACGGCTCAGCTCAAAGCACTCATCCCTGGAGTTTGCCTCAAATTATTGACAACTGTTTACCCATTCGTCCTTGGCCTCAACCTGACCTGGATGGGAGTGTCTTCCAAGATGTTGATTTGCTGAAAACTCTGGGAAATTTTCCTCTAATGATAATTAGAAGAGAAATAACAGCCGCCAGTGACTCAGTGATGATTTCTAATGGCCAGGTTCTGGGCTAAGTGCTTGGTGAATATCATCTCTTTGGGCTTATTAGCCCCATTTTGCATATGAGAAAACCATGCCCAGAGAAGGGAAGTTTCTTGCCCAAGCTCCACAGCCAGGATCAGTCCTGCTGAGCCTACCTCCGAGCTGGGGAGACTAACAGCTCCACCATCACACCTTCTGTGAGCCTCAGCTGTGGCTAGGGGTCAAGGGTAATGACCTTGTCTCCATCACAGGGTGGTGAGGACCAGAGAAGCAAGAAGAGTCTTCGGAAGTTTTAGGCGCATGTAAACGTATCCATGGTCAGTGTCATGCACTGAGACCAGTGTTGAAGCTCATTCTGGGGTTTTCTGCCTCCACCTGCAGGACACTCACAGTGGGCGGTCCTGATGGTGGCTCAGGGGATGTTGCGAAGGGAGGATTTTAACGCCCGCTTACAGGCCTCCGTTCCAGGAAGCCAGATTGCACCTCACATCACTGCAGCCTGCAATGGGTGTGCCAAGCCAGGCGGCGGTGGTGGGATGCATGGGAGGAGCTTGGCCTTTAGAGTCCAGCGCCGCACAGTAATCTGGACCCACTTCTCCTCTCTGAGCCTCAGCTTCCCATCTGTAAAATGGGGATGGTCCCTCACAGGGCTGTGTGAGGACTGGATGAGGTCTTGCTTATGCACTGGTGACCCAAGGGTCTTGCATACAGTAGGTGCTCATCAATCAGCACTCCTTGCTCAGGGTGGCCGGGGCACCCAATCCAGGCACCTCCTTGGGGAAGCATTCGTAACCACAGGAGCAGTTGTGATCCATGCCTTGTCCAAATGGACCAATGAGCTGAGGGCTGTTCAGAGTCCTCGGGCCACCCCTGCCCTCCACCCCCCGTCCTGGCAGGCTTCTCCCCACCCCCACTCCACCCACCTGGCCCACTGGCACCTGCTTAATTCACACATTATAACACTATTAGAGTTTTGAAGCATTCAGCGATGAATGCAAGATAAAATGAGGACTCCCAGAATATTGTCTCTCCGCCCCTGGTGGGTCACAAAATCAGAAACGATGTCTGATGCTCTGATGATCACTGGCACCCCACCACCATGAGCAGTGAGCTTTTGGAGGTCTTTATTCAGCCTGCAAATGTACTCCGTCATGTGCTCATCCGCGCAGGGACGGCGACTTGCGTGTGTTTCTGAGCAGGGGTCACTCGGGGCTGTTGTCTGTGTTGCACTGGCGTGGGTGCCAGGGCGTGGCCTGCGTGCCTGGTGCAGTGGTTGGTCTCGGTGCGGCTCTGCCACGCGCGGCCCATGAGTCTATCGTGGCGTGTGTATAAGAGTGTTGCCAGCGTGTCCCCATCCTGGGAGTGGGGAGGCCCTTGGAGATTTATTTGCTTCCTCATCAATATTTGCTGAGCACCTACTATGTGCCAGGTGCTCCTTCTAGGCACTGAGAGTGCAGCAGAGAGCAAAATACACCCCCAACTCCTGCCCTGGTGTTGCTGACATTCTAGATGGAAACTCTGAGGCCTATGTTATGGATTGAATTAGGTCCCCTCAAAAGAGCCAGTGAAGTTCTAATCCCTAGAACCTGTGAATATGACCTAACTTGGAAATAGGGTCTTTGCAGGTAAAATCAAGTTCAGATGAGGTCGTACTGGATTAGGGTGGGCTCTTAATCCAATGTGACTTGTGTCCTTACAAGAAGAGAAAAACCAAGGCAAACACACACAAGGAGAAGGCCAAGGCTGAGACTGGAGTGATGGGTCTGCAAGCCAAGGGATGCTGAGGACCGCCAGCCACCAAGAGACGCTCGGAAGATGCACCATCACCATCAACATCACCACCATCATCATCACCATCATCACTATCGTCATAACCTCTGCCACCACCATGTCCACCATCATCATCACCACTGCCACCATCATCATCATTCCTCATCACCACTTCCTCATCTCTGAAATGGGAACGAGAGTGTCACCCTCACAGGGGTCCTGGAGGATCAGATGAGATCAGGATGGGAGAGAGCCTGGCGTTAGGCGGTGTGCCACTCGTGTTGGTTCATTCATTAATGCGTGCATTCATTCAGGACCTCCTTGCCGGGAGCCCCTCTGTGCTGGGCACGGGCACGGAGCATCTCGGCCCCCCTCTGCAGCCACCCTCCGTCTTGCCCCACAGGCTGCTGGAGCACCCTTGGTCCTGGCCTGCTTCCCGCATGTCTGCACCTCCGTGTTGGTGCAGTGGGTCCACCTTTTGTCTCCCTCCATCTGTCCACTCACTTCCAGCCTTGGTCTCCTGGCCTCGCTGCCGCCCATGAACCCTCACCAGTACCGGAGGAAAAGGCAGACGCTGCATGACCTGTCTCCCCGCATTTATTGGAAATTCGTCTTCTAGCCTCTGAAACTCACAGAAATATGATTTCAATTTTCCCTTTGAATTGTGGATCAAGAAAAAAAAAGTGAGGCCACTACATATTTTTCTCTGTCAGGGCGTCATTCACGCTGAGGTCGACGGCCGGGGCGGATAGGAGGAGGGGCTGTTGCTGCCAAAGCGAACTCATGTCCACACAGAAATAGGCAGGAGTGGGAGCCGGGCATGACAGGGCCATGGGAGGAATGGGCCCTAGTAACAGGGAAACTAAGGCCCAGAGAGGCCAAGGTCATGGTGCATCAAAGACTTGAACCCAGTGCAGGATAAAACTTTCAGACTTGGCCTCACCACGCACCCTCTCCCGGGTCACGTCAATAGCCATGATGCCAACAGCAGCTGTGCATTTCTGGGGGCTCCCTGTGGGCTGGCACTGAGCTTGGCCATGTGAGAGTGGCTTAAATTCTGTAGAACTCCAGGGATCAGGAATTTCATTATTGCCATTTTATGGGTCAGGAAACTGAGGCTCAGTCACACCTGGGTTGTAGGGGTGGGAGAGCAGAGCCCTGAAGCCCCATCAAGTGGTGGGTGAAACTTGCTTCTCAGGGACCCCCACCCCATGGGACCTTCCTCCCTGCCCAGGTAGAAGGCTGGCTCTGGAGCCAGGCTCTGAGTCCAGTGGGGAAGCTGGAAGGTGGGGGTTCCTGAGGACAGGCCTGAGAAAAGGACTCCAGGTCCACTCTGTACTGCAGGTGGCTCCCTGCATGGCCTCATGCAGACCCTGGCCCTCTGCAGGCCTCAGGAGGGCTGAGTAGGAAGATCGCTTTCCTCCCGGGGCCTATGGGAGCCACAGAAGGTGTGAGCAGGGGAGTGGCATAGTCAGGAGGACTTGGACGGTTGTGGGGAGGGTAGACCAGAGGCTAGGAGACTTCCTTGGCCCTGGAGAGAACTAGTCAGGTCTGAAATAGGCAGCGGTGGCCAGCACATTGGAACCTCCTGGCAATTCTGATTCAGTTGGTCCGGGGTGATGCCTGGGCACTGGCATTTGTAAAATCTCCCCTGGGGATCTACCACTCATCCCGGGTGAGAGTCATGGGCATTGGGATTGTGTCCAGCGTGGCCTGGGGCACAGGCTGGGGTGATGAGCCCGACTTGGGTCTGGGCGGGAACCCAGCGGGACCAGACCCTAGCTCCAGGGTTCCAACAGTGCTGCCCTCTGCCTCCAGCCCGGCTCAGGGTAGTTTCTGAGACGTGGCGGGCAGATGGAGGCCTTGATGGAGATGGAGGTGACGAGACGCAGTGGCCTCTCATCCAGGGACACTGCTGGCAGCTGGGGGCTCTGCCACAAGCGTGGCCTGTATGGCTGCTGCCTGGCAAGGAGGGACCGGTCGAGGCTTCTCAGTAGCGTGAGGGGCCTGCCGCTGAGTTGCGGCCTGAGCTAGGTCCAAGGAGGGCAGGGGCTGTGTGCTGCCCTGGCTACGTCCCTCCTGACCACTTCTGCCTAAATCGGCTGGATTCCAGGCCTATGTGTGTGTGTAGTGGGGAAGGGAGTGGACATCTGCTCTGTGAAGTGGGACTGCTATTCTGCCTAGAGCAGGTCCTGCAGCTGATCCCCCCATTACCTTGCATGCTGCAGACAGACAGGGTTTGCTGAGAGATGATGTCAAGTGTACAGAATGCTGGAGAGAAGACCCATCTCTCCGTGGGCTAAACTCTGGCTGGAGGAATCTGGGCCTTCATTGGCAGGAGTTTTCATCCAGAGCCTACAGACTTTCTCAACTTCAGATTTACAAATTGAAAATCATTAATAATTCTAACCAGGCGGTGATAAATCTGAGATCTCTCTCGATGAACCCAGACAGCATTTCATAAATCAAAAAGATTACTTAGGAATTTTTTAAAATCTGACGTCAAAATGTCATGGTTACTAATGGTTTCGGTAGATCTCGAGCAGTGATGTATCATTTATCTACGCTACATCTCAGATGTGACACAGGGGGCAGAAATGGGATGTCTTTTAATATCGTGAATACATTTCAGCCCATAATAAAGGTATTAACAACTTCTTGGTGTGATTTCTTCTGGAGCCGGGGTCTGATTTAATGCTGCTGTGACTGTGACCTCACCCCCCAACTCTCCAAACTTCCCAAGGCTCGAGGGCCAGAGAGGCCTCAAAAAAGTCGAAAGAGGCTGAGGGAGGGATCAGCCCCCAGCCCATGATGGGGACAGGCTGGGCCACTTAAATCCAGCCCCTGCCCACAGAGGTGAGACCCTAAGTCACTCACACTCCCCCAGAAAAGGGTTGGGGATCATCTAATTAGAAGCAGCAATAATCTTAACTCCTATTAATTGAGCACTTACTATGTGCCGACTTGCACTAAATGCCTGACATGCATTAATTCACAGACTCCTCACTGCCACCCTGGGTTTCACCACTGTTTCTCTACTGAACCAAAGTCCCACATGCTCTGCCACCTACTTCTTCTCTGTTCCAGAGCCCTCCCCCCAACACGCCCCCAGCTCTTCCAGCCACATGCGTGGGCCTTCCTCCGATACTCAAACACCTGTTGGGGCAGAGTCCTGCCTCAGGGTCTTTGCACTTGGCTTTCCCTCAGTTTGGATCAGTCTTCCACAGGTACCTACCTACATGGCTCCCTCCCTCACCTCTGTCACGTCTTTGCTGGCACCTTACTCTGACACCATATTTAATCTCATAACCTGACCCCACCTCCCTCATCCTGCTCTCTTTTCCCTTTGTTCCCAAGTGCTTATCCAATGTGGTCATTGTTTACTCATCTCTTAGGTTTGCTTATGCTCCATTTTCCCGGTTTGGATGTCAGCTTAGTGAGGGCTGAGAGCTCTGTCTATTCTGTTCACTGATGTGTCAAAAGCCCCTCAAACAGGCCCACTGTAGGTACTTAGTCAATAAACAGTTGAACAGTTGTAAGCCCATTTCACAGAGAAAAAAACTGGCGCTCAGAGAGGGACAGTGACTGGCCCAAGGCCACACAGCCAAGGCTGCCCTTCATGTTTGCATCCCCTAAAGGGTTGCCCCAGGTCCTCACTGCACCAGGGGTGTCAAACTCTAGAGGGAGGCTCATGACAGCCCAGGGGACACTGGGCAGAGCCAGGCCAAGAGTGAGCAGGGCTCCTGCTCAGTAAGAGCGGACTCCATGCGAGGCACAAACACACCCCCTGTGCTTGATCCTGTTCTGTGTTCCCAACCGCCCAGCAGGCCTGTGTTCTCATCAGCCCTGAGGTCAGAGAGGTGGTCTCACCCACTGTGGTTGCACTGGTGTGATTCCAGGACAGGAATGACAGAGGCCCCGGTACTTTTGCCCTGTGCCTTTCCAGGTCTGGAGCAGTGCCCACCTGCCTGCCCCTCCTCTGGCCCAGAGCAGGATGTGTGGTGGCCCCTGAAACCCTCAAACGCAGTTTCTATCCTGGCTCTGCCACCTCTGGCTGTGGAACCTCGGGTGGAGGCAGGGCTCCGCACTCCTTCTCAGGACCAGGGGGCCGCGGCAACGAGACAATACGGGAAGAGCACCCCACAGATGGCAGGTCCCTCAGCTGGGGTCTCAGAGGGAGGAGGAGGACTCGGGTCTGTCTGACCCTCGGGCCGCTGTGGGCCGGGCAGCAGGTCCCTGTGCTTTCCGCAACCTGGTTCCTCAGTCCCTGTCCCGATCCTGCCTTCTCCCCTGCCTTCCTCTGAGCATTTCTGGATGCCCGTGGAGGTCCTGCCTGTGCTGAGGATCCCTGTGCCCGCCCCCCGCTACCCCAGCTTGATTCAGGCAGAGCCTGGCCCCCCGAAAAATACCCGCCTGCATGGCGGTGGCTCCAGCTGCAGCCGCGGAGGGCCCTGCAGTCATCTCTTTACGGAGGGGCATTTCTCACCTGCCCAGCATCCAGGGGTTTCCCCTTCGCAGCCCCCAGCCTTCCAGCTGCTGGTGGGGGGAGAGGTGGAGGTTCAGGGAGAGAGAGCCTTGACTTTGAAACACGTCTGAGCCAGTGTATACAGCGGCGTGCCCTGGGCAGGCACTTGGCCTCTCTGGGCCCCGGTTTACCCATCCACGAAACAGAGACAGTGACAGCAACGCCTTCACAAGGTGGGGTCACGAATGAAGAACCTGACTCAGGGCCCACTGAGTTGATGCCGGGGCATCGGAGCTGTCCTCACTCCCTGGTCTCTGAGTGTTCCAGACCCAGAGGTCCTGCCGGCCTGAACTGCCGCCTCACTGGCCTGTCCCCCCCTGAGCCCTTCGCCCTGGCCACACGGTGGGGCCTCCTTCCTGTCCGGGAGGCGGGGGGGCCTCCTTCCGCAGTACCTCTTCCAGATGCCTTTCCCGGTGCCAGACAGAGCGCCCGACCCTCTGTCCCCCTTCTGGCCCTTCCCCGTTCCTCGGGCTTTATTGGATCTTTCTTTGCTTCCGGTCTGGCCACACTTAGCAGGTGCTCAGGCCACGGCCAGTCAGGCCCTACTCTTCGTCCTGGACTCTGCTTTCTCCCATGCGCCACGTCCAAGCCCCCTGGGGAAAGCGAATATGTCACAGTAAACGGCTTCTCACTTCCCCCTCTGCTTCCACCCTAGACCAAGTGACAGTGGCCACTGCCTGCCTCCTAAGTGCATCTCCCCGTCTCCCCGCTTTGGCCTTCAACCCCCTTCACTCTCCACTCAGCAGCCCGAGTTCCCTCCAAGGGCTGAGGCAGCTCCACACCCCTGCCAGCACCCTCTCTGTCACGGGGCGGGGGTGGGGTGGGGTCGGGAAGAGCCACAGCCCTTTATTTCTGTAGGTGGAGCCCTCTTGGACCTCCCCCTCCCCCCAGCACACTAGCTGCCTTGCCTTTAACTTGCTGTTCCTTCTGCCCAGAACTCCCTTCCTTCCTTCCCTCCTGGACATGGCTCTGGGCTCCACCTCGGCTCCCCGGTCAGTGAACCCCGTGCCCCCAGGCCCACAGGTCCTGCCACCTCCTGTGACCACCATGTCACCCTCTGGCACACGATACATCTTCTATTTGCTGTTTCATGTCTGTCTCCCCCGCAAGGATGACGGCTTTGTCCACTGCTGTACCCCTGATGCCTGGGAGAGCTCCTGGCATGCTATTTATAGAACAGGAGCTCAGTATTTGTTTACTGAATGAAACTGTTGAATGAATAAACAAAGGAGTGAATGGCTCTGCAGAGGCAGGGAGACAGTCTTCACAGCTTCTCTCACTCCACCCACCACCCTGAGTTCAGGGGCAGGTGAGTGTGGAAAGCTTGTTATCTCCTGTTTTCCCTTCAAGCCCCTCACCTGTGCCGCCTCCCGCTCAGGACCCGGATGGACGAGCAAACAAAGGGCAGGGGGACTTGGAGTCAGATCTGGCTTTGAGTTCTGGCTCGGCCTCGCTTTTTAGGACAGCCACCCAACCCTTGTGAGCCTCGGTTTCTTTGTCTGTAAAACGGGATATAATGGTATCTTCGCTAAGATTTATCGAACATTTTCTACGAGCCAGGCTCTGTTCCCCCACTTCCCAGTCTTGTTAAAAGCACGTCTGAGTCAAGGACAGAAGCTCAGTGAAGACGAGTGACTGGGGATCAGGATGCTGAAGGATGAGTGTACAGCCTTGCCCTGGAATCTCGGCTCCCCAGGCCTCCTTTTGAATTGCAGTTTGTTTGTTTGTTTGTTTTTGGCGGTACGCGGGTCTCACTGCTGCGGCCTCTCCCGCTGCGGAGCACGGGCTCCGGACGCGCAGGCTCAGCGGCCACGGCTCACGGGCCCGGCCGCCCCGCGGCATGTGGGATCCTCCCGGGCCGGGGCACGAACCCGCGTCCCCCGCATCGGCAGGCGGACTCTCCACCACTGCGCCACCAGGGAAGCCCTGAATTGCAGTTTAATGAAGACTTTCAGGTAAGAGGACAAATCCACCAGCCCGTCTGCCTTCAGGGGGAGCCGGGCAAGAGCTACCATTTGTCTTGGGGCTGCTGCCTCAAGGCCACGTGTGTGGAAGGGTGATTCTGTGCCAGAGTCGCTGAGGGACCACCCCCTGCCCCCTGGCCCAGTCCCCGTTCCCAGCCCCCGCAGCCCTGGCTCCAGCTCCACAGCAGATGAGCCTGTCACATTCGGAGCTTTTATTTCACACAGTTGTTTCTGACCCCTGGAAGAGCTTCTTCCCTCAAATCAAACCTACCCTAGGCGAGGAGAGTGAAAATCAATGCTGGTGGAAAGTTCCCCATGGAAAACTAATTGGTTCTCCTGGAAAGTTCTTTAACCACAACAGGCTCCGGCATCCGCCCGGGCCCAGTCTGTTTGCCCAGGGCTCCAGGCTGGCTGCCAGGAGGGTGGAGAGCAGCAGGGTGGTGTTTGCTGGGTGCTCACTGAGGGCCTGGTTGGTACCCACGCACGGCCAGGGCTCTTCCGGGCCGGGGGACAGAGTGGCGCAAAGGGGGAGGCTTGGCGTTGCAGACCCAGATTTGAGTCCTATTCCAGCACTTCCTGCTGGCTGCCCCTGGGCAAGTCACTTTGCCTTTCTGAGCCTCAGTTTTCCCCTTGGAAAGTGGGGGTATCAAGAGTGCTCACCCTGCAGGATCATTGTGGGATTATAGATACCAGGTGCACAGCAGCTCTTCTGATCAGAGTGGAGGGCCGACTGCTCCGGCTGCCTCTACTAATAATGATTATTAGAGCACAGTCCATATACAGAGTGCTTACCATGTGCCAGGGGCTTACTCTGTGTTATAGGACTTAATTCTCTTGGCAGGCCACAAGATGGCTATTGTGCACACTCCCATTTTACAGATGAGGAAACTGAGCCTCTGAAAGGCAGAGACACTGGCCCCAGGTCACACAGAGTTGTCTGAGAGCCAATCTGGGGCTCTTCCCACTGCCCGAGGCCTCCCTGGGCACAAACCTTCCCAGAGGATCCTGAGCGGGCTCTGTCACAGCCACTGGGCCTTGCCTGGCGACTCTAAGCCTCCCTGAAGTGACATCTATATAAATATTGTTAATGGCCAGAACATAATGTTAAGTCAGGTTTTACTGGACTCCCTCATCCAGCCTGTGGATTTATGGCGCTAGAATTTGAGGTAAATGTTTATCGGCCCAAGTGAGAGCTGGGCCTTCCTCTCCCCTGACAGCTGGCTCCCCGGGGCTGCCCGAGGGCCCTCGGTCCAGCTGTCGGGAGCACGCTGGGATAAATCTCACCGAATGAAATATTTATTAATTTTGCTAACCAGTGTTGATCTCATAAATTACGCCGACTTTTTCATGAAATTGTTATTAACATCTGAGGTGCTGTATTAATGGCTTATTGACCAAATATGGGATAATTAGGCCCGGGGAGCACGGCCTAGCTGATCTGTGAGAGGCCAGTTTGGCTGGGATTACGCCAGTGACCTGTTTTATATCGCAGCCAGAGTTGTGGGGAGATTCTAGAGCCCAGCCCTCTGAAAGCTGGATTCTTAAGGGGCCTCCTGGCAGGAAGCCACTCTGACCACCTACTCTTCATCTGGCCCATCACTCAGCGTGGCCAGGTGTGATTCTCATTAGCGAAAGGGGAACACAGCGAGGGCACTCCCTTATGACCCCCATCCTGACCCCAGCTCTGGGAGCCTGTGTTGCCATGGCAGGTGAGGAAACAGGGGCCCGAGAAGGGAAGATTGCACAGCCCAGATTCCCCATCTGCTGCTGCAGGAGCTGGAGGAAGGAGCAGCCCGTCTGCCTGGAGAGCACAATTCCCCTTCAGGGAGACAGGCAGCAGGGAGGCAGGGCTCCCCCCGGGCCTCTGTGCATGGGCATGCATGGCTGTGCTCCTGGGCTCAGGCTCCTGGCGTGGCCCGGATGTCTGCATTTGTCCACACGCACGTGACAGGGCCTCTGCGTGTGGCTCCGTGTGTGTGTGTGGGCCCACAAGCATGTGTGCAGGGTGAGGCTTGAGGCTGTCCAGCTCCCCGCCGCCGGATGGAGCGGCCCAGCCTCTGCCTGCTACCTCTTAGGGACCTCGCTTTCTGGCTGATGCTCAGAGGGCCTTTGGGAGTCCACAGTGAAAACTGCTGCCTCACCGGCCACTGCCCCCTTCCTTGTGGCCCCTGGGGGCGACCCAGTGAGAAGAAGGGGGACGGTGTCCAGAACCAGAGAAGCTCTATTAAAATTCCATTTGGAGGTCATTCTGCGTGCTGTCGCCCCTTCAGGGGCAGGATGCTCACTCTTTTTTAGGCAGGACCTTGATTGTTAAACCTCAGGAACACGATCAGGGAGCCCCTCAGAAAACCACCATAGTCCTCTTCCTGGGGGCTCCTGCCAGCCATGCTCATTCTGTGTGACCCTGTCCTGGGCCTTAGCTGACTGGAGGGCTGGGCATCTAATCCTGCCTGGGCCACTCTGGTTCTCTCTGGGAGATTTGGACTGGAACAGAGGAGAGTCAGAAAGAAAGACAGGCGGAGAGAGGGCTGCTGCCTCCGTCCTGGCCTTGCTGGGCCCTGCCAGGGGCTCCTCCCTTCTCTGGGAAGTGGTGCCAGGGGCTCGGGTATGTGCCCCCAAAGGGGATTGTCTAAGACGGTGGAGAGGAGCTGGCCCTGCCCCGCTGGAGCCATGGAGACAGTTCTGGGGTGCCCTTGGGGTCTCTTGTCTGGAAGATGGAGTCTCCCAGTGCTGGAAGATGCACTGTGCTGAGAACCAGTCAGATACTGTAAAGAGGAAGACACCCCTGCGTGCGTGGGGGTGCCTGGGGGCGGTCCTCCCCCACCACCCCCGCAGCCCCACCCGAGACGTCCGCCACGCAGCTCTGCATCTTCTCTATGTTAACCAAGTCTTTAAACACTTGTATGTTTCACTATGAGTACCAACCAAGAACAGGGGGTGGGGTGGGAGGGAAGGGAGCAGCCATGAGGCAGGATAACTCCAAGGACAGCAGCCTGGCACATCTGTCACGATCGAGCACTGCTCAGGTCCGTCCGGGAGCATCAGGTGGGCCCCACTGCATCCACTTCAGGCCTTTGCACCGACGCCTTTGCAGGATCTTTCCAGAGCTTCGAGTCTCTCCCTCAGAGGAGCCATGAGCTCCCCTCTTGCTGTGGGAGACCCTGCCCCCTTCATCCTCTGCTGCATCACCCTGTTTATTTCCTTCCTTGAACTTATCATGATCGATCATGATTTTTACTTCTTTATCTGTGGGCTATTTCTCCCACCAGACTGTAAGTTCCTTGAGGGCAGGGACCCTGTTGGCCTTGTTTAGAATTCTGTCCTAGTGCCTGGCAGCTAGTTGCTGGTTGAATAAGAGAAGTGGTGAGTGAATGAATGAACATGTTGTCCGGTCGATCCTCCTCCGAAGCATCTCTCCAGTTGGTGACCTTGGGTCCCTTCTGCTCCACCCTGGTCGAAGCCCTGGGTAGCCCTCCCCTTCTGCGGGGCTTCGGCTGCCTTCTTCCCATCCCGCCGCCCACCCTCGTGGCCCTGGCAGCCGTGAACCCGGCAGGACAAGCATCCAGCAGCGCCCCGGCCCGTGGCCCTTCCCTGGATTTGCATGATGCCCACCTGCAGGCCTGTCCTGCTCTGGGCCTGGGTGCTCCCTGCAGCCTTCCCTCAGCTCCCCCCCAGGCTGACTGGTCCCTCCTCTATGTCCCTGCTCCGCCCCTTCACGTCCCGCTTCATGTCACCTCCCCGCCCCTCATCAGTCTCCCGTGTTCATTCTTTTTTCCCCTCATGGCACTTAGCACAGTTTGCAATAACACGTCTGTTGGTTATCACTACTGAGTTTCTCTCTCTCACTAGCCTGCAAGCCCACCAGGGCCCCGGCCGTGAGGGTGACTAGCGTATCCCAATGCCACATCTTTAAGGCTTCTTGAAGGAGTGAATGAACTTGTCCAAAGTCACCAAACCGCTCGCTAAGCGCTGTGTCAGGATCTGAACCCAGGATGCTCTCGCCCTGGAGTCACTGCCGTTGCCACCTGCCCTGCTGTGTTTAATATATTTTTATTGAACGTGTGAACTGTAAGAAGCATCCTTTGGAGACACCTGGAGTGACCCATCTGTTTTTCATCTTTCCCTAGACCTTCCCCTTGGATGGAGGGTGACTGAGAAGGTGGCTTGGCCACCGTCCAGAATGGAGGGTGCCCAGGGCAGGCGTGTGCAGGCAGTGTCGGGGCCGGACCCTCCAGGGCAGCTGCGGTAAGCGGAGCTGGCCAGCTCTGCCTGCTTGCCCAGCGTCTCTTCTTTCCCCTCCTCGGCTCTGCCCGAGCCTCCCCTGCACAGCCACCACTATTCAGATAACCGGGAGGGGGTGGTCTGCCTGCTTGGCTGCCCTCTGGCGTCTGCCCTCCTCCAGGCTGTGGAGCCCCACTTTCCCCATCCCCACCAGGACAAGCTCAGGGAGCTGGGCCAGTGCAAGGGCTTCAGGTTTCTGCCCTGCTCTGCCCCTTAGCGTGGTGGCCCTAGGCAAGGCCCTTTACCTCCCAAGCCTCAGTTTCCTCCTCTGTACAATGGGCACAGTTTTACCTCCTCCAGGCTGCTCAGGGGAGAAGATGAAAGAACGTACACAAGGCTCAGGACAGGGCCCAGCCATCGAAGGTTTTCATGACTGCCAGCTCCAAACTGGCCCAGGTGCCAGGCCCTGGCTGGGGGTTAGTGGGTGGAGGCTCCAGCAGTTCCCTAACGGAGGACCTGCTCCCGTGTATATTTAATGGGTTTGTTTCCACAAGAAGGAAAACTGCCCCCAGCTCACCAGAGGTGCTCTGAGCAGTGGCGAGCTGTCCCCGTTTCCCCCGACAGGGCCCGTTTAGGACTGTAATGCAGGTGCAGTTATAAGTAGGCCTCTTACTCTTTAAAGTGTCCCCGACTGGATGATAAATATGGTCACCCAGCTCTGAGGGACAAGAGTCTATCTGGCTTCATAGAGAATTTTATGTTCTCTGGTGCTTTTCTATATTTCCCAAATTTCCTAAAAGGAGCACGAATGGCTGCTAAGAAAAATAACACGTGATAGAAACAAACGTTTCCCTCCTCCTAGATCTGCCCGGGAACCAGATGTCTTTGTGGTATGAAGCCTGACACCTCAAGCCAGCCCAAATCTGCCCCTCTGGAGGGCTGCATCCCGAGGGCTCCCCAGGGCCTCAGACTCTTTTTCCCTCCTCGCTGGCTCTCCCAGGGTCTGAGCTGATTTTCCATGTTGGCTGCCCAGGGCCGGGATTTCAGCTGCCAACAGCCCCCCAACACACACACACACACACACACACACACAC
>RJWK010053398.1:0-15368 GCA_004363435.1 Platanista minor
AAAAAAAAAAAAAAAAAGAAAGGGGGAAGTAAGTAAAAAACACTAGAATTAAAACATGATTTAAACAGCATAACAATCTGAAGCCAGGTAAGACTGGGACCAGTAGGCCACAAGATAAGTACCAGAGAATAGTAATTATGATTTGGGAGGAAGATGAGATACCCTGTGACAGTTATTGTCTCATAGTCAAGATTTGTTCATGATGTGGCAAACAAGACGAGAGTTCTCCACTATTGGACTCCGGAAACTACAGAGAAAAACGTTAACTAGCGGAGGGTGGAGAAATCAAAATTGCTGGGAGGATAAAACGAAAGGCAACTATCAAAAAACCCTTAGACTTATTCTGATTTCTGGAGTTCTGTCTCTTTCACTCATGCTTCATAGCTAAATGGTTCTTTTTCATTAGGAATATGGTAAGAGAATCTCCCTGTATGTGACATCAACGGGTGGATTCAGAAGAAACACAATCATATTAAGAGATAACACAAAAGACATCTGATAAAACGCCAAAACAGAAGTCTGACTAGAACTGTAAAACCCAGATGTAAAATTATATTCCTTACTATTTTACCATACATAACAGAGAAATGACTAAAGTATTTCCATTAAAGACAGGAACAAAAGTATTATCCCTATTACTATTTACCTCTGTCCTAGAAGTTCCGGCCGATGCAGTAAGAATAAAGTGGTAATAAAAGGCAAAACTTAAAGAAAGCAGGGGAGTTAGGCATACTGCCTATGAATACTAAGACTTCGATACCTGACGGGCACAGGTTCCTATCCCAATTCCACACTTCCTGAAAATGAGAGCTCATCTTATTGTTTTATCTTTCTTTCTCTGCTTTGTAAAGTCATAAAGAGTAAGCCGAGCGATCCATGGGCAGTGGGTATAATCTGCCTTGCTTACAATAAACAATTATGAACTGTAGCAATTACTGTTATGATGTACATCATGACTGCTTGTCAGTGACATTGTTGCATGCTGAAAGCCCTCAAAATTGGTAGAAGAGGCAAACCCACTGCATAAGAGATAAGCAAAACCCAACAATTTCTCCAAATATCAGCACTATTCTGTTGTTAGGAAAAAACAAACGTTTAAAAGCAGAAATGGAATTATAAACCATCCAGAAACGAGCTTTACAAGAAATATAACAAGTATGAGTTAAAAATGATCAAAATTATGTTAAGAGATATAAAAGATACAAGTAAATGTAGATATTTAACACGCTTCTGGATAAAGACTATTATAAACACGTCAGTTTTTCTTAAGTTAATTTGTAGGTTTAAGGTAGTATGATCAAAATCCCAACAGGATTTAAGAAAAGAAAAAAGAAAAAAAATTACCCTAAACTATACCTCTCAGAGAAACAGAGAGCAAATAAGTAAGGAAAACAAATGAAAAAGAGGAGTGAAGGGGAAATGAGGGAAGAGCCCTTCCAAGGATTAAATATATTCTAAACCCATAATTACAAGCACAGCGGGGCCCCGGGGAACAGACGTGGACTCATCCTCCAGGACACACAGGCGTCTAGTCTCTCACAGGCAGCACTGCAGATCAGGGGCAGAAGAGACGTTGCAGGCATTAAGTGATGCTGGGACTTTGACTAGCTACTTGGCAATAATAAAGACTGAATAAAACACCTTGGGTTCTCACCTCAAATCAAACCCCAAAATAACTTCCATATGGATCGTCCTTAAATGATGACAGAGACAGAGAGATGTAGGGCAAATGAACGAGAGGGAGAAAATAGGACCACAGAACCGTAAGGCTGGCGCAGCGCCCAGTGAAAGCGGGTGGGCAGGAGCCCGGCATGACGACGACAGGGGCAAGGCTCACATGCTCCTCCCACAGCTTCTTCTCTCTCTCGTACGCCTCCTTCCTCCTACGTTCTAGCTGCTCCTTCAGCACAGCCGCGCGGGCGCTCACCTGGGCCTGGAAATGAAGACAAATCAGCATAGCTAGTGCCAGAAAGAAAGGTGCGGGGTTTGCCTGTTTGTTTTTCCAGGTCTATAAAAATATTTCCTTATTAGCCAAAAAAGAAGTGGGTGTGTGTGGTTCCAGAACACAAACGTAAGCTGCATGCCCAGCACCTAAACGGGCTGCCAACACACAGCAGCTGCTCAATAAGTATTTCTGGAATGAAAATAAATGCAGGTACAGTCAAATGGAAATAAAAATTAAAAAATTTCCAACTATGACTATTATGCACAAACTTGTCTTTACAGAAACGGAGATTATGTTTTTCACTTTTAGGGTTACCATTTTCTCTTCTTAAGGCTACTTGTGTGATAGTTCCATGTATTTATGCTGTGGCTTCATCAAATTGCTCTCCATAAATATGACATGAAGAGAGAAAAACGCTATTTTTCAGAAATGGAAAAGTGAAGGATAAAAGGGAAAGAAAAGTTAAGGCAAGAGAATAAGTTGGTTTACTACAAAAGACTTAAGAACACAACTTTCTATCTCAGGTTTCCATTTCCTCTAGGAAAACCTGTATCACTTCCAGTACATACCTTCAGCGCTTCCACTTTCTTACGCCTCACGTCAGCCTCCTCACTTCCTTCCTGTCCTTCGGAGCTGTCAGCTTCTTTCTACAAAATAAGTAGTGAGCAGACCACTTAGGATAGAACCGCAAACTCACTGTAGACTTCACATGAATAAACTAACATCTAAAAATGAAAAATGGCAAGTTGTTCACAGCTGCAACTGAATGCTCCACAACCTTCAACTCCTATCGACACTGAGAAAAAAGACAGAAACAGAAGGATATAAAATGTACCATTTTATATGTCCATGGGTACCACTCACACTTTCCTCTCAGAATCCCCCCCGGAACAAAAGGTCTTATCAATTTTAAGTCATATAAATAAGATATACTGTATCACTATGTATAGTTTTCTGGTCTTTGACTTTCACTGTCTTCATCAGACTTTATTTTGTGTTAGTGGCACATAATCTCAGTGTATTATAATGTCATTCAATTACTTTTTGAAAAAGAGATTTTCAACATGCCTTTTCACCACGAAGCTTGGCTCTAATCTGTTGGCGCTCATTGAAATTCTGCAGTCTTATTTGTCTCAGCCTTGCCAGATAAACCTACAAAGAGAAAAAAACCCGCAACATTTTAATTTAAAAGAAAAACTACCGTTTTCATCGCTAAAATGTTTTTTATTTAAAGAAAGGTGTTAATGTGAATATAAGAAATAAAAGTTTTGAAATCTGGTTAATGGCAATGTAATATTAGCTTTCATGTGTTTAAACTAGATCAATTTGTTTCTGAAAAGAAATACAACACAATAACAAATTTTTAATTTTATCAAAAGAAAAGAAATTGAACTCAGAATTCTGAATAACAGTTATGGGGCAAAATTATGACACAGTATGTCAGTCAAAATATATTAACAGGTCCCTACAGACCTAAAGACCGTCCAGTCATTGTTAGGAATTTAAACCATGCAGGAAAGGAAGGCAATCAACTCAAAGTGACGGCGTGAGGCAGCGAGCATGCAGGAGGCGTACCTCTTCCTCTTTGCTTCTCGGCTTCCCTCCTCGTGAAGAGCTGCGCCTGCCTTCGCACAGAGCTGCCAGGTTGTGCAGGGTGCCCTGTGCATCATTTAATGTACTAAGGTTAAAGAACGACTAAGGCTACAGTAGCATTTTACCTAGGGACCGCCCGGCGCCACTACTTCTGGTGGCAAATACTGATCATGTCTAAATGATTAGCTGATAAACTGATAAAAGACGCTGGCATTCTCCTTTGGCGATTTAACCAACACATTCAGTGAGAACAGAAGGAAGCGATTAAACCCCAAATGTAATTATTCAAATAGAGACCAGCTACCTTTTTATTAACCATTTAAGTCAACAGGTTTTTTAAAACTGCTTTGGAGGTTAGCTAAACCCCAAATCAAAATCTTCCTCGACAAAGGCCCATCATTTCTACGTGTTCACTTACACAGTAAACACACACACACACACACACACACACACACACACACACGCACGACAGGGAATAACATAAGCTCCAACTCCCTGCACCCGGGCAGGCCCTGGTCCTGGACTGCAAATGACCCGCCCAACCACATGCCGACTAACATGGTTTATCACAAGCATGGAATGATCTCCTCATTAGAAATTACTCATAATTACCCACTTTCTCTTCCTGCGGCACCAGCTGTGGTTCAAGAGCCTCCCAGCTGAAAAATCCCCGTCCCACTTCCCCTTCTCACGTCTTTCTGCCGGCTTGCTGAATGCGTACTTTTGATATTTCCCTGCTTTTACCTGCTTCCCATTTATTTTAAAATCTGCTACACTCTGTGTTCTGATCCCACTGTGACTCTGAAAATCTTTCAAGGCTACCAACGCCCTCCAAGTTCGTAATTCAAACGGACCCTTTTGAGCGAATTCTGCAATGAACATTTCCATTGGAAATTAGTTTTCATTGAATCCATTTAGCTTATGTCAGTATTTTTTTCTCTCATAAAAATCATAGACGTTCACTGTTGAAAATGTATGAAACACAGAAAATACAAATCATTCGTAATTCTACCATCTTACAGTTTCAGTGTTCTCCAGATTTCCTTCTATGCCTATGTAGGAATTCAACCATTTTAGTTTGAAATATTATAGATAACAACAGAAAGGTGAGAAGTAATGTACAGGGAGGTCCCATGTACCCTTCACCCACCCTCTCCCAACTGTATCATCCTGCATAACTGTGGTACCTATCCACACTGGGCAGCTGGCACTGCATGAACCAGAGATTTCACCAGTTACAAGTGCTCACATTTCTGTATCTGCATCAGTACAATTTTATCACATGCATAGCCTTATGTGACCACCATCAAACAAGATACTTAACTGTACCATTACTATGTCACTTGATAGCCACATTCACTGCTCCCATCTCTGCCCGTCAACTACCAATCTGTTCTCCACGTCTACAATTGTATTTCACAAGTTCTATATATATGTGTGGAATCGCACAGTATGCATCCTTCTGAGGTTGACTGTTTTCACTTGGTATTACTTCCTTGCAGTCCATCCAAGACACTGGACACGTGACTGAACGGCCTGTTCCACCTCAGTGCTGAGCAGCAGACTATGGTATGGAAGTACCATAATTTGCTCATTCATTCACCCCCTGAAGGACACTGGGGTTTCACAGTTTTGGCTATTAAGAACAAAGTTGCTAAGAACATGCATGTAATAAGTTTCTTAGTGAAAATAAGTTTTCTCTTCTCTGGGACAAATGCCCAAGAGCAGCATTACCTGATCTTGGTGTGACAGATCCATTTGTAGTTTTAAAAGGGACTGCCAAACACTTTTGCAAAGGGGCTGTATCATTTAACATCCCTACTAGCAATGTTATGGTCACCCACTTTTTCCACATCCTCACCAGCATTTGGTTTTATCACAATTTTTATTTGAGCCATTCTGATGGATGGGTAGTGATACACTATTACAGTTTTAATTTGCATTCCCCAAATGGCTAATGATGGTGAACACCTTTTCACGTGTTTATCTGCCATCTGTGTCTGTGTCTGCTATTCATCCTCTTCAATGAAATGTTTAGACTGTCTTTTGCCCATTTTCTAAGTGGACTCGTCGTATTTTTAATGTTGAGTTTTTGGTGGGTTTTTATATGTTCTAGATACAAGTCCTTTGTTAAACATGGGGTTTACAAATATTTTCCTCCAATCTGTAACTTGTACATTCTTCCTCTTAACAGAGTCTTCTGCAGAGCAAAAGTTTTAAATTCTCATGAAGTCCAATTTATCAAGTTTTTCTTTTATGGACTGTGCTTTTGGTGTTAAGTCTAAGCACTCTTCGTCTAGTCCTAGGTCTTGAAATTTTCTTCTTTTTCTCTAAGTTTTACAACTTTATGTTTTACATTGGAGTACATGATCTGTATTGAGTTATTGATTTTAGGTGTGAGGTTTAGGTCAAGGTTCATATTTTTGCCTACAGATGGATGTCCAATTTCCCCAGCACTAATTACTGAAAAAGTAATCCCTCCTCCACTGAACTGCTTTTGCTTCTTTGTCAAGAATTAGCAGGGGATATTGGTGTGAATTTACTTCTGGGTTCCTCACACTGCTCCACTGACCCATGTGCCCGTCCTTCTAGTAGCACTAAACTGCTTCGATCACTGCAGCTACGAGCAAGCTGTGACACCAGGAAGAGTCATTCTTCTCACTTCAGTCTTCTTCAGAATTGTTTGGCTATTTTCAGGCCTTTCTCTGTCTATATACATTTTAGAATAAGCTTGTCTATAAAAAAATGTTTCTGAGGTTTTACTAAGAATTACAATTATTAGTAAAACAATTTAAGGATACTTGCCGTTTTTATTACCTTGAATCTTCCAATTAATGAACATGGTATGATTCTCCAAATATTTAAATCTTCAATTTCATCAAGATTTTGTCATTTTAATTGCACAAATCCTGCATGTTTTCTTATAGTTTTTTTCATTTTCTTTGGAGCAACTGTAAATGGTATTGCATTTTTTAAAATATGTTTCCACTTGTTCATTGTCAACGTATAGAAATCAGTTGATTTTTGTGAAGTGACCTTATACTTTTATAACTATAATAAATTCATTTTTTAGTTCTAGGAGTGTTTTGGTAGAGTCCTTCAGATATTCTATGCAGATAATCGTGTCAACTGGAATTAGCAATGGTTTCATTCCTTCTTTTCAAATCTGTATGCCTTTTCTTCCTTCATTGCAGTAACCAAAACTGCCAGCAGTATGTTGATTAACAGTGGTGAGAGCTAACTTCCTTGTCCTTTTCCAGACTGTAGAGGGAGAGCATTCAGTCCTCTACCTGTAAGTATGAAGTTAGGTGTAAGTTTGTTTATAGATGCCTATTATGAGGTTGAGGACATTCCCCGTGCTTTCTACTTAACTCATAGTTTTTATTTATTATGATGTTGAATTCTGTCAAAACATTTTCTGCATCCATTGTTATGATCACATGATTTTTCTTCTTTAACCTGCTGATATGGTGGATCTCACTGATTTTCTAATACGGAAACAGACTTGGGTTTCCAGACTAAATCCCACTTGGTTGTGGTTGGATTCAATGTGCTAAAGTTTGTTGAGAATTTTTGCATTTAAGTTAATGAGATATTAGCCTGCGGTTTTCTTTTTTGTGCTGTATTTGTACAGTTTGGATATCACGGTAATACAGGCCTCAAAATGAGCTGGGAAGTGTCCCTCCTGCTCTGACAGCCTGAAAGAGACAGTATCATTTTATCAAATTGATGTTAATGCTTTCTGTGCTTGGTAAAATTCTCCAGTGAAACCACTTAGGCGTGGAGATTTATTTCTTGTCAGTTTTTAATCAAAAGCTCAATTTTAAAAATAGTTACAGGGCTATTTAAGATATCTATTTCAAAAAAAAGAGATATCTATTTCAATTTGGCTAAGTTCTGGTAGTTTGTGGTTTTCAAATAGTTGGTGCATTTCTTCTAGGCTGTTTAACTTATGAGTGTAAAGCTGTCATCTTTTTAATCACTAGAAGATCTGTAGTGATATCCTGTTTCATTCCTGATATTGGTGATTTGTGTCATCTCTTTATTTTTATCAATCTTGCTAGAGATTTATCAATTTCATTCATTGTTTCCTAAGAACCATTTTTTTGTTTCATTACATTTCTCAGAAGTGTTCCTGTTCTCAATTTCACTGACTTCTACTCGTAATGACTTCCCTCATTCTGCTTGCTTTGGGTCTATCTTGCTCTTTTTCCTAGGATCTTCAGGTAGGAACTTAGACTACTACTTAGACTACTGATTTGAGACTTTTCTTCTTTTCTAATGTAAGCCTTTAGTGCTATAAATTTCCCTCACAGCAGTGCTTTAGATGCATCTCACTTATTTTGATATGTGATGTATTTTCATTCATTCTTTGTATTTTTAACTTTCCTTTTAGATTTCCTCTTTGTCTCTGTATTATTTAGAAGTATTTTTAACTTTCAAGTGTTTGTAGATTTTCTTGTCCTCCTTCTATTATTGATTTCTAGTTTGCTTCCGTTACGTTCAAAGAATATATGTCATATAACTTTAATTCTTCTGAATCAGTTAAGATTGGTTTTATGACCCAGCATATGGTCTATCTTGGTGAATGGTCCGTGGGCACTTGAAAAGATAATGTATTCTGATATTGTTGGATAGGATGTAAATTAGATCTTGGTGGCCTGTGGTGGTGTTTAGCTATTCTATACCCTTGCTCATTTCTGACTAGCAGTTCTATCAGTCACTGAGGATGTGTTCAAGTCCCCAACTATACTTGTGGATTCGTTTATTTCCCCTTCCAGCTCTATTAGTTTTACATATTTTGAAGTTTGGTTGTTTGGTATACACCCATTAAGGATTGCGGTAACTTCTTATTGGACTGATTCTTTTGTTATTATGTAATGTCTCTCTTTCTCCCTAGTAATTCTGTCTGCTACGTTAACAATAAATTCTTTTAGCTTATTTCGTTTGAGAACGTCTTTATTTCCCCTTCATCCCTGAAGGATGGTTTCATCAAATATAGGATTCAGGGTTGACAGTTCTTTTCTTTCAGCACTTGAAAATTTTTATGCAACTTCTTTCTGGACTCCACAGTTTCAGACGAGAAATTTGGTGTTGTTCCAATTGGTAGTCCTTTATAGCTAATGTGTCATTTCTCTCTGGCTATTTTAAGATTTGTTTTCTTTGTCTTTTACTTTCAGAAGTTTAATATTTCTAGGTGAAGATTTCTTTAAGTGTATCCTATTTCGGGGTTTACTCAGCTTCTTGAAGCTTTAAATTTATGTCTGACACCAAATGTGGAAAGTTTTCAGCTATTATTTCTTCAAATACTTTTTCCAGTCCCATGCTCTTTCTATTATTCTTTGGGCTCCAATGATACAAATGTTAAATCTTTTGTTATTGTCCCACAAATCCTTCAGCCTCTCATAATTTTTTTCAGTCTTTTTTCTGTTGATCAGCAGATTGAGTAAATTCAACTGATCTGCCTTCAAGTTCAGTGATTGTATCTCCATCAGCTCCACTTTACTACTGATTCTACCCAGTGAATTTTAAATTTTGGTTATTATATTTTCCAATTATATAACTGCCATTTGGTTCTTTTTATAACTTCTAATCCTTCACTGAGATTTCCCCCTTTTTTCATTCCAGAGAATTTCTAATTGCTTGCTGAAGCATTTGTTTAAAGCAGCTTGAAAATCTCTGTCAGATAATTCCAGTATTCAATTGGCCCTAGGTCAGCGCAATGTCAAGTTGTGGTTTTCCTGGTATAGATATCCTGAATATTTCAGGTATTATGTTAGAAGACTCTTGATCCTATTTACATGCTCTGTTTGAGCAGGCCATTTAGGTCCTGGCCTACTTTTGTGGGGCTTTACTCCAATGACAGTTTGGCCTTCTGAACTCTTGTAATGTTAATCTTGTCTGCTTTGTTGTTCTGGGGCTGATGGACCTCCTGCTCTGTCCATTCTGCTGTTATTCTATGAGGATGAAGTTGCTTCCCTGGGTCACCTGCTGTTACTGAAGATCTCCTGAGGGTGGGGGTGAGGGGCAGATGCCACTGGGCCTGGTCTCCTTGTCATTAGGTGGACAGCATGGGGACACAGAGCTTTGTGGCAACTGCTGCTATGGGTAGATGGATCACCTGCTCATGTACCAGTTGTTGAGTAGACTAGGACGGTCCAGGGCTTTGTTGCCACTGGTGGGTCAAACTGCCCTCCAAGTCAGCTGCTGATGCTCCAGTTGTGGGATGGGGTTGGGACACCCTGGGGCTTCACTGCTGCCCATAGTTTAAATCACTCACCAGGACCCCCCTGTGGCACATATTGGGGTTCTTCTTTCCTAGCACGTTGGCAAGTGAGACGATTTTCTTGGGGTTTTTTTGTTTGGTTGGTTTCTTTGTTTTTTTGTCTATGTCTATGGTGGATCTGGATTGCAGGCATGTCCAACACCCAGTCCATGATATACAGGAGATGTAACTTCCAGAGTATTTAACTGTATTTAGGCGGGAAGAGCAGGGAAAAGTGAGTCTATGCCATCTTGTCCTGGAACAATGCAGAAGTCATTTTTTAGCCGCGAGGGTTTCTGCACTGCAAGATGCTCTACGATAAGACCAGTACAGCTGACCCTTAAACAATACAGATTTGAACTGTGAGGTCCACTTATACTCAGATGTTTTTCAATAGTAAACATACTACAGTCCTACACGATCTGTGGTTGTTGAATCCATGGATGCGGAGCTGCAGACATGACTTGGAGGAACCATGTATACGGAGGGTAGGCTTAAGTTATATGCAGATTTTCAACCGCAAGGCAGGTTGGTGCCCTGATCCCCGCATTGTTCAAGATTCAACTGTATATTAAGCTTCCACAGAGTTATCTGGGATTGCTGTAAAGACTAACAGAGAGCCTTCTGGGTTGAACTGATGCTCCCCCAGAATTCCTATGCTTAAGTTCTAACCCCTAGTACCTCAGAATGTGACCTTAGTTGGAGACAAGATCGTTATCAAGTAAAAAGAGATCATGAGGGTGGGCTCTAATCCAGCATAACGGGCGTCCTTAGAAAAACGGGGGAAATTGAAGACACCCCCCCGTACAGGTAGAACACCATGTAAATGAAGGGGGAGGCTGGGGTGATGACTCTACATGTCAGGGAGTGCTAAAGGTGGGCAGGCAACCACCAGAAGACAGGGAGCAGATTCTTCTCACAGCCCTCAGAAGGAACAAACCCTGCTGACATGCTGATCTCGGACTGCTACCCTCCAGACTGTGAGGTAATACATTTCTGTTGTGTAAGACATTTAGTTTGCAGAATTTTGTTACAGCAGCTCTAGTAGACTAGTACAGAGATAATGCACACAGATTGTTTAACATAATGTCTGGCATAGTAAGCTTTCAATAAACATTTGTAATTTATTACTTAATTTTTGGTTTAATTGTCTATCTCCTTTACTCCTTAAGTTCTCTTGCTGGCACATAACCTAGTATAATAGTCAATAAATATATGTGTAATACTAAAAAAATGAGTGAAAGAATGAATTAAATATTTAACACTTCACTGCACATTTTAAAGGCATTTTTCCATTAATGTAAATAAATAAAGAACGATTTAAGCTCAGGCGGTAACACAATAACATTTCACAAGGTAAACAATACTGCTTCATCATTCTTATAAAATTCGTAAGTGTTCTGTTAAATCATTCAACAAAAGAAAACAGATAACCAAGAAAATTCTTGTATACGTGTACCAGGAGACACGTACAAGAACGTTCAAAGCAGAAACTAAATGCAACCTAAATACCTACTGTCAAGTGAATTAACTGCGGTATATTCATACAACAGAATATTATGCAGCTAAACCCAACTATGTAAATGAATCTTAGAAAAATAATGACGAATGAAAAAAAGCAAGTCCCAATCTATATACAGTATGATGTAATTTTTATACTGCTCAAAAATAGGCAAAACAGAACAGGACATCATTCAGACACATATATGTAAGTGGAAAAAGCATTTAAAAAAAAATCCATAGGAATGATATATCCAAAATTCAAGATAATGGTCACCTCTGGGAGAAGACGGAGGCACAGTCAGGACAGGGGCTGACAAACTATGGTTCAGGGGCCAAATTCAGCCCGCCACCTGTTTTTTTTATGTTTCATAAGCTAAGAATGGTTTTGAACATTTTTAAATGGTCAAAAAAATGAAGAGAGTCTTTCATGACCACATAAAAATGATATGAAATCCAGATTACAGTCCCTAAGTAAGTTTTATTGAAACTCAGCCATGCTCACACATTTACACAGTGTCTATCATTACTACTTTGCTATAATGCAGAGTTAGTAGTTATGACAGAGATCTTATGGTGTGAAAAGACTAAGATATTTACATTCTGGCCCTTTACAGAGAAACACCCACCAATCCCTAGATTAGGGAACAGTACACAGATAGAACTTAGTGTTCTACCTGCTGGGTATGTTATTCTGCTTGATAATTTACACATATATATCACATATATGCTTTTTTACGTACCAAAAAGTACATTTCACAAGGACAATAAGGGAATTATTTTTTTAAAGGGACTGAAAAAATAATCTTCTCCAAATAAACAACTTAGTGTTGAAGAAGTCTACAAGAGTCAGCAAACTACAATCCTCAGGGCAAACCCAGCCAGCTGCCTGACGGTGTAGATGTTTTTTTTTTTTTTTTTTTTTTTTTAAACATCTTTATTGGAGCATAATTGCTTTACAGTGGTTAGTTTCTGCTTTACAACGAAGTGAATCAGCTATATACAAATATCCCCATATCTCCTCCCTCTTGTGTCTCCCACCACCCTCCCTTTCCCACCCTTCTAGGTGGTCACAAAGCACCGAGCTGATCTCCCTGTGCTATGCGGCTGCTTCTGACTAGCTATCTGCTTTACATTTGGTAGTATATATAAGTCCAGGCCACTCTCTCACTTCATCCCAGCTTCCCCTCCCTGCCCCATGGTGTCCTCAAGTCCATTCTCTATGTCTGCATCTTTATTCCTGTCCTGTCCCTAGGTTCTATAGAACCTTTCTTTTTCCTTGTTTTAGATTCCATATATATGTGGTAGCATACTGTATTTGTTTTTCTCTTTCTGACTTACTTCACTCGGTATGACAGACTCTAGGTCCATCCACCTCACTACAAATAACTCCATTTCGTTTCTTTTTATGGCTGAGTAATATTCCATTGTATATATGTGCCACATCTTTATCCATTCATCTGTCGATGGACACTTAGGTTCATTCCATGCTCTGGCTGTTGTAAACAGAGTTGCAGTGAACACTGTGGTACATGACTCTTTTTGAATTATGGTTTTCTCAGGGTATATGCCCAGTAGTGGGATTGCTGGGTCATGTGGTATTTCTATTTTTCGTTTTCTAAGGAACCTCCATACTGATCTCCATAGTGGCTGTACCGAGGTACATTCCAACAGTGCGCGAGGGTTCCCTCTCCTCCAGACCCTCTCCAGCATTTATTGTGTGTAGATTTTTGGACGACGGCCATTCTGACCGGCGTGAGGTGATACCTCATTGTACTTTGGATTTGCATTTCTCTAACGATTAGAGATGCTGAGCATCCTTTCATGTGTTTGTCGGCAATCTGTACATCTTCTTTGCAGAAATGTCTATTTAGGTCTTCTGCACATTTTTGGATGGGGTTGTTTGTTTTTTTGATATTGAACTGCATGAGCAGCTTGTAAAATTTGGAGATTATTCCTATGTCAGCTGCTTCATTTGCAAATATTTTCTCCATTCTGAGGGTAGTCTTTTCGTCTTGTTTATGGTTTCCTTTGCTGTGCAAAAAAGCTTTTAAGGTTCATTAAGTCCCCTTTGTCTATTTTTGTTTTTATTTCCATTTCTCTAGGAGATGGGTCAAACAAGGATCTTGCTGTGATTTATATCAGAGTGTTCTGCGTATGTTTTCCTCTAAGAGTTTTATAGTGTCTGGCCTTACACTTAGGTCTTTATCCATTTTGAGTTTATTTTTGTGTATGGTGTTAGGGAGTGTTCTCCCTTCATTCTTTTACATGTAGCTGTCCAGTTTTCCCAGCACCACTTATTGAAGAGGCTGTCTTTTCTCCATTGTATATTCTTGCCTACTTTATCAAAAATAAGGTGACCCTACGTGTGTGGATTCATCTCTGGGCTTTCTATCCTATTCGATTGATCTACATTTCTGATTTCGTGCCAGGACCATACTGTCTTGATTACTGTAGCCGTGTACTAGAGTCTGAAGTCACGCAGCCTGATTCCTCCAGCTCCGCTTTCCATTCTCAAGACTGCTTTGGCTATTAGGGGTCTTTTGTGTTTCCATACAAACTGTGAAATTTTTTCTTCTAGTTCTGTGAAAACTGCCACTGGTAGTTTGATTGGGATTGCACTGAATGTGCAGACTACTTTGGGTAGTAAAGGCATTTTCACAATGTTCATTCTTCCAATCCAAGAACATGGTATATCTCACCATCTGTTTGTATCATCTTTAATTTCTTTCATCAGTGCCTTACAGTTTCCTGCATACAGGTCTTTTGTCTCCTTATTTAGGTAGGTTTATTCCTAGGTATTTTATTCTTTTTGTTGCAGTGGTAAATGGGAGTGTTTCCTTAATTTCTCTTTCAGAGTTTTCATCATTAGTGTAGAGGAATGCAAGAAATCTGTGCACTTTGTATCCTGCTACTTTACCAAATTCATTGATTAGCTTTAGTAGTTTTCTGGTAGCATTTTTAGGATTCTCTATGTATAGTACCATGTCATCTGCAAACACTGACAGCTTTACTTCTTTTCTGATTTGGATTCCTTTTATTTCTTTTTCTTCTTTGACTGCTATGGCTAAAACTTCCAAAACTATGTTGAATAACAGTGGTGAGAATGGGCAACCTTGTCTTGTTCCTGATTTTAGTGGAAATGGTTTCAGTTTTTCACCACTGAGAACAACGTTGGCTGTGGTTTTGTCATTGTATGGCCTTCATTATGATAAGTTTCCTCTATGCCTACTTTCTGGAGGGTTGTTCCATAAACGGGTGTTGAATTTTGTCGAACGTTAATTCTGCATCTACTGAGATGATCATATGGTTTTTATTCTTCAATTTGTTAATATGGCGTATCACATTGACCGACGTGCTTACACTGAAGAATCCTTGCATTCCTGGGATACACCCCACTTGATCACGGTGTATGATCCTTTTAATGTGCTGCTGGATTCTGTTTGCTAGTATTTTGTTGAGGATTTTTGCATCTATATCACTATGTTCATCAGTGATAGTGGCCTGTGGTTTTCTTTCTTTGTGACATCATTGTCTGGTTTTGGTATCAGGGTGATGGTGGCCTTGCACAATGAGTTTGGAAGTGTTCCTCCCTCTGCTATATTTGGGAAGAGTTTGAGAAGGACAGGTGTTACCTCTTCTCTAAATGTTTGATAGAATCTACCTGTGAAGGCATCGGGTGCTGGGCTTTTTGTTTTTTTGGAAGATTTTCAATCACAGTGTCAATTTCAGTGCTTGGGATTGGTCTGATTATATTTTCTATTTCTTCCTGGTTCAGTCTTGGAAGGCTGTGCTTTTCTAAGAATTTGTCCATTTCTTCCAGGTTGTCCATTTCATTGGCACAGAGTTGCTTGCAGTAATCTCTCATGATCCTCTGTATTTCTGCAGTGTCAGTTGTTACCTCTCCTTTTTCATTTCTAATTCTATTGATTTGAGTCTTCTCCCTTTTTTTCTCGATGAGTCTGGCTAATGGTTTATCAATTTTGTTTATCTTCTCAAACAACCAGCTTTTACTTTTATTGATCTTTGCTATCGTTTCCTTCATTTCTTTTTCATTTATTTCTT
>RJWK010053399.1:0-15367 GCA_004363435.1 Platanista minor
AACAAATTGAAGAATAAAAACCATATGATCATCTCAATAGAAGCAAACATTCTTTCAATAAAATTCAACACCCATTTATAATAAAAACTCTATAGAATGTGGGAATAGAGGAAAACTACCTCAACATAATAAAGGCTATATATGACAAATCCACAGCAAACATTATTTTCAATGGTGAAAAACTGAAAGAATTTCCTCTAAAATCAGGAACAAGTCAGGGGTGCCCACTCTCACCACTATTATTCAACATTATTTTGGAAGTCCTAGCCACAGCAATCAGAGAAGAAAAAGAAATAAAAATAATCTAAATTGTCAAAGAAGTAAAACAGTCACTGTTTGCAGATGACATGATTCTATACATAGAAAATCCTAATGATGACACCAGAAAACTACTAGACTAACCAATGAATTTAGGAAAGTCTCAGGATACAAAATTAAGAGAAAACCCTTGCCTTACTATATACTAACAATGGAAGATCAGAAAAAGAAATTAAGGAAACAATCCCATTTACCATTCCAACAAAACGAATAAAAAACCTAGGAGTAAACTTACCTAAGAAGGCATAAGACCTGAATACAGAAAACTGTAAGATACTGATGAAAGAAACCAAAGAAGACACAAACAGATGGGGAGATATACAATGTTCTTGTATAAAAGTATCAATATTGTCAAAATGACTACACTACAAAAGGCAACCTACAGATTCAATGCAATTCTTATCAAATTACTAATGGCATTTTTCGCAGAACTAGAAGAAAAAAGTTTACAATTTGTATGGAAACACAAAAACTCAAATAGGAAAAGGAATCTTGTAGAAAAAAATAAAATTGGAGCTGGAGGAATCAGGCTTCCTGACTTCAGACTATACCACATGGCTCCAGTAATAAAGATAATATAGTACAGGCACAAAAACAAAAATATAGATCAATGGAACAGGATAGAAAATCCAGAGATAAACCTATACACCTATGGTCATTTACTCTATGACAAAGGAAGCCAGAATATACACTGGAGCAAAGACAGCCTCTTCAATAAGTGGGGCTGGGAAAACTGGAAAGGTACATGTAAAAGTCTGAGATTAGAACACTCCCTAACACCACACACAAAAATAAACTCAGGGCTTCCCTGGTGGTGCAGTGGTTGAGAGTCTGCCTGCCGATGCAGGGGACATGGGTTTGTGTCCCAGTCCGGGAAGATCCCACATGCCGTGGAGTGGCTGGACCCGTGAGCCATGGCCACTGAGCCTGTGCATCCGGAGCCTGTGCTCCACAATGGGAGAGGCCACAACAGTGAGAGGCCTGTGTACCACACACACAAAAAAAAAACAAAAAAAAAACTCAAAATGGATTAAAGACCTAAATGTAAGGCCAGACACTATAAAACATTTAGAGGACAACATAGGGAGAATAAACTTTGACATAAATTGCAGCAAGATCTGTTTTGACCCACCTCCTAGAGTAATGAGAATTAAAAACAAAAATAAACAAATTGGACCTAATTAAACTTAAAAGCTTTTGTAGAGAAAAGGAAATGATAAACAAGACAAAAAGGCAGCCCTCAGAATGGCAGAAAATATTTGCAACTGAAGCAACTTACAAAGGATTAAACTCCAAAATATACAAGCAGCTCATGCAGCTCAATATCACAAAAACAAACAACTGAATTAAAAAATGGGCAGGAAACCTAAATACACATTTCTCTAAAGAAGGCATAAAGATGGCAAAGAGGCACATGAAAAGATGCTCATCATCACTAGTTAGTAGAGAAATGCAAATCAAAACTACGAGATATCACTTCACACTGGTCAGAATGGCCATCATCAAAAATCTACAAACAATAAATGCTGGAGAGGGTGTGGAAAAAAGGGAACACTCTTGCACTGTTGGTAAAAATGCAAATTGATACAGCCACTATGGATTGCAGTATGGAGGTTACTTAAAAAAGTAAAAATAGAACTACCATGTGACCCAGCAATCCCACTATGGGGCATATACACTGAGAAAACCGTAATTCAAAAAGACACATGTAGCCCAATTTTCATATCAACATTATTTAAAATAGCCAGGACATGGAAGCAACCTAAATGTCCATCAACTCAGGAATGGATATAGAAGATGTGGTGTGTGTGTGTATATATATATATACATATATATATATATACAATGGAATATTATTTAGTCATAAAAAGGAACAAAATTGGTTCATTTGTAGAGATGTGGATGGACCTAGCATCTGTCATACACAGTGAAGTAAGCCAAAAGAGAAAAACCAGTATGGCATATTATCACATATATGTGGAATCTAGAAAAGTGATACAAATGAACCAATATGCAGGGCAGGAATAGAGGATGGACATTTAGTCACAGAGGTGAAGGGGAGGGTGGGACGAATTGGGAGATTAGGATTGACATATTTAAGCTACCATGCATAAAATAGATAGCTAGTGGGAAACTGCTATAAAGCACAGGAAGCTCAGCTCAGTGCTGTGATGACATAGATGAGTGGGATGTGGGTGGGTGGGAAGGAGGTCCAAGAGGGAAAGGATATAGGTATACATATAGCTGATTTGCAACACTGTACAGTAGAAACTAACACAACATTGTAAAGCAATTATAGTCCGATTAAAAAAAAAAAAAGAAGAAGAGAGAGATTTGGAGCTGCACCCTGTCTCTTGGAACTCCAGGGTACTTCTCTAGAGAAAAGAAGCAAGCATCTCTCAGCAGCTTGCATGGTTCTGTGGCACTGAGAGTATGTGCAAAATTCTGAGACTTTTCTTTCAAGAGGAAGGGAGAGAACTAGAGCTGAACCCAGCATCCTGGCATTCCAGTCCACTCCACTAGAGAAAAGTGACAAGAAGCCTTAGGCAGCCAGCTCATTTATGTGGGACTGATAAAACGTGCACAGTATTAAAACTTTTCCTTCAGGTGTAAGTTAGAGATCCATTTTCAACCAGTCTCCTATAATTTTAGTGCACTCTCGGGTGAAAATGTAGGCAGCTCTCAGCATCCTGCATATCTCTTCAAGACTGAGAGAAGGTTAACAATACTGTGACATCTCTTTCAGAAGTTATGAAGAGAAGTGGAGCTTGCAACAAGTCTCCTGGTATTCCAGTGTATTCCCATAAGGAAAAGAAGAGGGAGCTTATGAATGAGCTGGCATGGCTTGGAGAAACTGGGAGAAAGCACAAAAACTTAAACTTCTTTGCCAGGAGGGAAAGTGGGGGTGGAGCATGCACCGTCCCATAAAACATTTGAGAGAGTCCCAGAATCTCTAGCCAGGCTGATTGGTGAAGGATTTTTATTGCCAAAACCAGTGTATAAAAGATAAACGAGGTGGATGCTTCTTCAGATGTGCAGAAAACCAACAAAGCTACTAGAAAAAAAGAGAACCAGAGAAATATGAGACTACTAAAGGAACAAAGTAAATCTCCAGTTACTGACCCTACAAAAAATGAAGATCAATAAATGGCTTGACCAAGATTTCAAAATTATTCACTTAAAGACACTAATTGAGATACAAGAAAACAAAAGTAGATGACAAAATTAAATCAGGAAAATAATACATGAATATGATGGGAATATTAACAAAGAAAATGAAACCATAGAAAAGAAATTAATAATATTGGAGTTGAAGAATACAATAACTGAACTAAAAATTTCAATAGAGTATCAACAGCATACTTGAACAAGCAGAAGAAAATATAAGCTGACTTAGGTGATTTAAAATTGTCCAATCAGAGGAGTAAAAAGAAAGAAAAGAAGAAAAAAAAATGAAGAAAGCCTAGAGGTGTTATGAAACATAATCAATTAAACCATTATATGCATCTAAGGTGATCCCAACAGGAGAAGGGAGAAAGAAAGTGCCAAGAAACTTATTTTAAAAAATAGTTGAAACTTCCCAAATTGAGGGAGATAAATGGACATACTGATTCATGAATTCCAAAACCCCAAATAAGGGGAACACAAAGGAGTCTACACTGAGAAATATTAAAATCAAACAGCATCTTGAGGGGTGGGATAGGGAGGGTGGGAGGGAGTGAAACACAAGAGGGAAGAGATATGGGAACATACGTATATGTATAACTGATTCACTTTGTTATAAAGCAGAAACTAACACACCATTGTAAAGCAATTATACTCCAATAAAGTTTTTTTAAAAAAAAGGAGTAAGAAAACAAATGAATTGTCATGTACAAGGGAGCACCCATAAGGCTATTAGTGGACTTCTCATCAGAAACATTGCAGGCCAGAAGTAAGCAGAATGATATATTGAAAGTGCTGAAAGAAAGAAATCTTAAACTGAGAATATCTTACCTGGTAGAGTTGTGCAGAATTGAAAGAAAGGTAAAGATTTTCCCAGACAAACAAAAGCTGAGGGAGTTCATTACCACTATGTTAGACTTACAATAAAAGCTAAAGGGAGTTTTTCAAGTCTAAGCAAAAAGATGCTGTGTATTAACATGAACACTTATGAAAATATAAAATTCACTGGTAAAGAAGAATATATGTATTAAAAGTATTATAACAATGATATTTGTTAATGAACACATTAGAAGATGTGAATGGTGACATCAAAAATATAAAAAGTCAGAGGAAGAGAAAAATGTAGATACACTGCATGTGATGGAAGTTGTTACCAGCTGAAAGTAGGCTGTAACACCTGTAAGACGTTGTCTCATGGTAGCTGAAAAAATTTAAAAGTCTATAGCAGATATGTAAAAGATGAAGAAGAAGAAAATAAAGTAGAAAATCATCGTATGAGAAAGGAAGGTAGCAAGATAAAAAAATGGAAACATTTAGAAAAAATCTAGAAATAATTAACAAAGTGTCTATTGTAAGCTCTTATACATCAATAATCACTTCATACAAATGGATTAAATTCTTCAGTCAAAACCATAAAGGGGCTGAATTAATAATAATAAAAGATTTGTCTACATGATGCCTCCAAGAGACTCACTTCGGCTTTCAGGACACATAAAATAAGAGTGAAAGCATGGAGGGACTTCCCTCATGGTGCAGTGGATAAGAATCTGCCTGCCAATGCAAGGGACATGGGTTAGATCCCTGGTCCAGGAATATTCCACATGCTGTGGAGCAACTAAACCTGTACACCACAACTATTGAGCCTGTGCCCTACAGCCTGCATGCCACAACTACTGAAGCCCATGTGCCTAGAGTCCATGCTCCACAACAAGAGAAACCACCACAAGGAGAAGCCCATGCACCAAAATGAAGAGTAATACCTGTTTGCCACAACTAGAGAAAGCCCGTGCATAGCAATGAAGACCCAATTCAACCAAAAGTAAATAAAATTAAATCTTAAAAAAAAAAAGAGAGAGAAAGCATGGACAAATATAGTCCATGAAAATGGAAACCAAAAGAAGCCAATGGTAGCTATATTTACAGCAGATGCAAAATACTTTAACTTAAAAAATACTTAATACTTTAAGTAAAAAGAGAGATAAAAATGTCATTATATGATGATGAAGTATTGACTTAATCAAGAGGACATAACAATTATAAATATGTATGCACCTAACATGGGAGGAACTAAGTATATAAAGGAAATATTAACTGATTAGAAGGGGGAAATAACAATACAATAATAGTAGGAAACTTTAATATTTTACTTTCACAAATAGATATATCATCCAGTCAGAAAATCAACAGTGAAATATTGACCTTGAATTAAACATCAAATAAAATAAACTTAACAAACATATATAGAACATTCCATCCAACAGTAGCAAAATGCACATTGTTTTCAGGAACATATGAAACATTCTCCAAGATAGAGCATAGGTACGGCCACTAAACAAGTCTTAACAAATTTAACAAGATTGAAATCATATCAAGCAACTGTTCTCATCACAATTTGTATAAAACTAGAGTTCAACAACACGAGGGAAGTTTATAAGAAATTACATTATGAAAAAAGAAAAATCTCAAAAAATCTAACTTTATACTTGAAAGAACTAGAATAAAAACAAGAAAGGAAGCCCAAAGTTATGAAAAAAAAGTAACAGAACAGAAAAAAATGAAATAGATATTAGAAAGAAAATATGGAAATATTAACAAATTCATGTTTCCGTTTTTTGGGAAAGCAAACGAAATTGGTAAATGTTTAGCTAGACTAAGAAAGAAGGCTCAAATAAATAAAATTATAAACAAATGGGGGACATTATAAGTAATACTAAAGAAATACAAAGCATCTTAAGATATGACTTTATATAGTTATTTGCCAAATAAATGAAGAAAACCCACCAATATTTAATTATAAAGAAATTGAAAACTGTAAAATTAAAAGTAGATTGAATTAGTAATCAAAAACAAAGAAAAGTTCAGGAAAAGACAGCTTTACTTTATAATTCTACCCATCTTTTAAATAAGAATTCATGCCAATCCTTCTCAAATTCTTCCAGAAAACTGAAGAGAAAAAAACACAAAGATATTTTATGAAGCCAGTACTACCCTAATACCCAAACCAGATGAAAACACTAAAATAAAATGAAATTAAAGGCCACTGTCTTTGATGAACACCAATGCAAATATTATCACCAAAATATTAACAAACTGAATTCAACAGTACATTAAAATGATCACACAACATAATTAAGTGGAGTTTTTCCTTAGGATTTGAAGTTATTTCAACATACACAAATCAGTAAAAGTAGATGTGCCATATAAACAAAATGAAAGATAGCATATGATTATCTCTATAGATACACAAAAAAAGCACTTGACAAAAATTCAATATACTTTTATGATAAAAGCTCTCAATAAATTAGGTATAAATGAAATGTACTGAAATCCAATTATGACAAGGGCACAGCTAATGCCATACTTTTTTTTTTTAAAGATAGCCTTTATTTATTTATTTATTTGGCCACATCATGAGAAATGTGGGATCTTAGTTCTCTGACCAGGGTTGCCCCCTGCATTGGAAGCACAGAGTCTTAACCACTGGACCACCAGGGAAGACCTAATGTCATACTTAATGCTGAAAATCTGAAAGATTTTTATCTAAGACCAGGAAAATGACAAAGGTATCCATAATAACCATTTTTTATTAACATAACACTGAGAGTCTTAGCCAGAGAATTAGGCAAGAAAAACAATCAAAGGCATCCAAATTGGAAAAAGTAGAATACAATTGTCTTTGTTTGCAGATGACATCATCTTATATATAGAAAATTTTAAAAGATTCCACCAAAAAACTATTAGAACTAGTAAGTGAACACAGTAAGGTTGCAGGTAAAAGAATAATATTCAAATTCAGTTATGTTTCTATACACTAGCTATCAACTATATGAGACATTAATAAAATAATACTATTTACAATAGCATCAAAATAATAAAATTCTTACAAATAAATCTAACCAAGGAGGTAAAAGACCTATGCAATGAAAACCATACAACAGTGGTGCAAAAAATTGAAGACAACACAAATAAATAGAAATACATCCATGTTCATGGACTGAAGACAAAATATTACTAAAATATCCATACTACCCAATGTGATCTACAAAGTCAATTCAATTCCTATCAAATTTCAATGGCACTTTTCACAGACAAAAAAGTCTAATATTCACATGACATCACAAAAGACCCCAAAGAACCAAAGCAGTTGAGCAAGAAGAACAAAGATGGATGTATCACATTCCCTGATTCCAAATTATATTACAAATCCTCGAAATCAAAGAAGTATGGTATTGACCTAAAACAGACACATGGTCCAATGGAACAGAATATAGGTCCAGAAATAAATTCACAAATATATAGTCAATAAATTTTCAACAAAAGCACTAAGAAAACACAGTGGGGTAAAGATAGTGTCTTCAATAAGTTTTTTGTAAAACTGTAAATACACATGCAAAATAATGAAATTGATCACCTATCATACACAATACACAATACCCAACTCAAAATGAATTTAAGATTTAAATATAAGATCTGAAACTGTATAACTCCTAGAAGAAAACATAGGAAAATGCTCCTTGACAGTGGTCTTGGCAATTATATTTTTGGATTTGATATCAAAAGCTAAGGAAACAAAAGCAAAAATACACAAGTGGAACTACGTCAAACTGAAACCAAACTACATCATATCAAAAGAAGCATCATATCAAAAGAAGCAATCACTAAAATAAAAAGGCAACCTATGGGCTTGGAAAAATATCTGTGAACCATGTATCCACTAAGTGGTTAATATAAAAATGTATAAGAAACTCATACAATTCAATAGCAAAACAAAACAAAACAAAAATAACAAATAATAATTTTAAATGGGCAAAGTGTATGTGTAGATATTGTTTGAAATTGAATACAAGTGGCTGTTTCTTTGAAACAGAAAATAAAACTGATGGCCTCTAGCCAGGTAAACTCAGAAAAAATGATATAGGACACAAATTACTAACTTTAGAAATGAAATAGGGGGTTCACTATAGATCCCATAAAAATTAAAAGGATAATAAAGGAATATTATTAACAACTGTGCCCACATAGTTGATAATCTAGAAGATATGAACTAATTCTTTGAAAAATAAAATCGGCAAAATTCACACAAGAAGAAATAAGATGGTCTGAATGAAATAATGTATTTTAAAGAAATTTAATCAATAACCTTTCAAAACAGAAAGCACCAGGCCCGTCTGAGTTCACTGATGAATTTGACCAAACAATTAAAGAAGAAATTATACTAGTTCTCTACAATCTCTTTCACAGGACAGTAGTAGAAAAAAAATACATTTTAACTCATTCTATGTGTCAAAATATTTCTCTAATATAAAAATCAGGTAAAGACATTAAAAGACATAAAAATTACAGTCCAATATATTTCATGAGCATAAGTGAAAAATATCCTCAAAAATACTAGGAAATCAATCCCCCTTAAAAATAAAATGTATACAATTAATTAGATGATATGACCAATTGAGATTTACTTCAGGTATGTGAGGCTGGTTCAACATTTTAAGATCAATTAATATAATACATCACATCAACAGACCAAAAAAACCAAAATTAAAACAGCTTGTGATAATCTTAACAGAAGAAGAAAAGCATTTGACAGAATCTAGCATTCATTCATGAGAAAAGTTCTCAATAAACTAGTTATATAGGGGAACTTTCTCATCACAGTAACAGCTATCTAAAACCCATATAGTTAACACTACAGTTAAAGATGAGACAATACTTCAGTATAAATCTAACAAAATATACAAAGTTTATATGTGAGAAAAAATATAAAACACCAATGAATAAAATTAAAGATTAACTAATAGGAGAGATATTCCATGCTAGTGAAGAGGAAGACTCAATATTGTCAAAATGTCAGTTCTTTGCAAAATGATCTACAGATTTAGTGAATGCCCAATCAAAATCCCAGCAAGTTATTTTATGGATTTTGAAAAATTGACTCTAAAGTTTGTATGGACAGGTAAAAGACCCAGAATATTTAACACAATATTTAAAGAGAAGAACAAAGTTAGAGAATGGAAACTACCCAACTTCAAGATTTACTATAAATCCTCAGTATTAAAGACAGCATAATGATGGCTAAAGAATAAAGAAATACATCAATGGGACAGAATAGAGTCCAGAAATAGACCATCATAAATATAGTCAACTTCACTATTTAACAAAAGAGAAAGGTAATACAATGAGAAAGATAATCTCTTCAACAAATAGTGCTGGAACAACTGGAAACACATATACAAAAATTTAATCTAGACAAAAATTTTACACCCAGCACAAAAATTAACTAAAAATACATCACAGATATAAATATAAAAACAGGAGTAAATCCTACATGGTCCTGGCTATGGTAATGACTTTTTAGATACAACACCAAAGGGACAACCCACAAAAGAAATAATTAATAAGCTAGACTTCATTAAAAACAACAACAATAAAACACTTCTACTCTGTGAAAAACAATGTCAGGAGAAACAGAAGAGAATCCATATATTGGGAGTAAATATTTGCAAAATCCACATCTGATAAAGGACTGTTACCCAAAATACAGAAAAAACCCTCTTAAAACTCAACAATAAGAAAACAATTTCATTAAAAATGGGCCAAGACATTTACAGACACCTTACCAAAAAATACATATGACAAATAAACACATGAAAATATGATCCACATCATTTGTTATCAGGGAAATGGAAATTAAAGCAACATGATCTATGACTGCACACCTGTTAGAATGGGCTTAATTGAGAACACTGATGGTACAAAATGCTGGAAAGAATGTGTAACAGCAGGAACTCTCATACATTTCTGTTGGAAATGCAGAGTGGTATAACAATTTTGAAAGACAGTTTGGTGACATTTTATAAAACTAAATATACTCTTACATAATATCCAGCAGTTGTACTCCTTGGTATTTACCCAAAAAGAACAGAAAACTCTTTCTACCTCATAGAATGAGACCAACGTTACCCTGATTTCAAAGCCAGACCATTACAGGAAAGGAAAACTACTGAAGGATATCCCATATGAACATGGGTGTAAAACTCGTAAAACATATACTAGCAAACTGAATTAAACAGAACATTATTAAAAAATTCCATGATCAAATACAATTTATTCCATGGATGCAAGGTTTGTTCAAGTTGTGCCAATCAATCAGTATGAAACACTACTTTAGCATAACAAATAAGAAAAATCACATGATTTTATCAATGGATACAGAAGAAGCATTTGACAAAATTCAACACATTTTATGATTAAAAACTCAACAAATCAGAATAGAGGCAATCAACCTGAACAAAATTAAACCCATATTTGACAAGCCTACAGCTTAAATCATATCCAATAGTGAAAACCTGAAAGATTTTCCTTGAAGATTAAGAACAAGAACACGTTGTCCACTCTACTCATTTTTATTCAACTTAGTAATGGAAGTCCTATCCAGAGCAATTGGTCAAGAGGCAGAAATAAAATGCATCCAAATCAGAAAGGAAGAAGTTAAGTTACATCTAGTTATATATAACATGTTCTAATATGTTAAAAACTCTTAAAAATCTACAAAAAAATCTATTAGAAGCAACAAACCAACCCAGCACTTGCAGTATTTAAAAGGAACATGCAAAAGCTAGTTTCATTTCTATACACTAACAAAACATCTGCAAAGGAAATTTTTAAAAAAATATTCTCATTTGGGCATCATAAGGATTAACTATTTAGGAATAAATTTAACAGAGAATGTAAAAAACTTATAAACTAAAACCAGTAAAATACTGATGAAGTTAATGAAACCAGACACAAATAAATGGAAAGATATTTTGTGTTCATAACTTGTAGAATTAATCATGTAAAAATATCCTCAGTACCCAAAGTGATCTACACATTCACTGCAATCTCTATCAAATTTTAAAGATATTTGTTACATAAACAAAAATAAAAATCCTTTTTTTCTTTAATGAAAAAGATTCAGGATAACCAAAAGAATGATGAGCAAGAAAAAAGAAGAGATGGATGTATGACACTTCCTGATTTCAAAATATATAGCTTCAATAAAAAATAGTATGGTATTGGCCTAAAAGTAGACATATAGGTCAGTAGGACAGAATATAGAGCCAAGAAAGATAGCCATTGTCAACTGAATTCAACAAGGGTGCCAAGAATTCACAACAGGGAAAGGATAGTCTCTTCAATAAATGGTAATGTGTAAACCAAACATCCACAACAAAAGAATTAAATTGGATCTTTACCTTACAGCATATATAAAATTTAACTTTACATAGATTAAAGATTTAAATGTAATACTTGAAGCTGTAAAAATCCTAGAAGAACACAAAGGAGAAAACTTATTTATATTGGTCTTAGCAAACTTCTTGTCTATTACATCAAGAGCACAGGTAACAGAAGCAAACATTTACTAGTGGGACTATATCACATTAAAAAAATTCTGCACAGAAAAATAAATAATCAACAGAAAGAAAAGACAACCTATAGAATGGGAAATTATAATTATAAACCCTATATGTGATAAAGAATTATTTTTAAAAAATATAATTAACTCCTACATCTCAATAACAAAAACAAAAACAAAACAAAAACAAGCACAACCCACAATAACATGATTAAAAATGGATACAGGACTTTAACACACATTTATCCAAATAAGACACACAAAAGGCCAACAGGTATACAAAAAGATGCTCAATATTGCTAGTCATCAGGGAAATGCAAATCAAAAATTGAAATCAGGGCTTCCCTGGTGGCGCAGTGGTTGAGAGTCCGCCTGCCGATGCAGGGGACACGGGTTTGTGCCCCAGTCCGGGATGATCCCACATGCCACAGAGCGACTGGACCCGTGAGCCATGGCCACTAAGCCTGTGCATCTGGAGCCTGTGCTCCACAACGGGAGAGGCCATAACAGTGAGAGGTCCGCGTACCAAAAAAAAAAAAATTGAAATCAGGTTCTCAAATAGATATCTGCACTCCCATGTACATTGTAGCATTATTCATAGTAGCTAAGATATGGACATATCATGTAATGTTGCAGGATTTGAAATCAGATCAGCAGATCTGTCAAGGGGTGAATGAATAAAAAAAATGTAGTATATACATAAAATGGATTATTATGCACCCCAAAAATGGAAGAAAATCCTATCATTTGCAGCAACATGGATAAGCCTGAAGAACTTTATGCTAAATGAAATGTCCTTCACAGAAAGATAAATAATGAATGACTTATTAAATATGAGGCATAAAAATAGGCAAATGTCTAGAACTAGACAATATAATTATGGTTACCAGGGTATGGAGTGAGGGGTATATTGGGGATTGTTGTTCAATGAGTATAAAAGTATATTTATACAAGTTGATCAAGTTTCAGCAATCTATTGATTTGCTGGTCTAATTATTAATTCTGATAAATTACTGAATTCATTCATTAGTTATAAAAGTTTATTTTATTGATTCTATAGGGCTTTCTACATAATAGGATATGTCATCTGCAAACAGAGATTATTTTACTTCTTCCTTTCCAATTTGGATGCCTTTTATTTCTGTGACTTGCCTAATTTCTGTGGCTAGGACTTCCAATCCATGTTGAATAGAAGTGGTGAGAATGGGCATCATCCTTGCCGTGTTCAAAATAGTAAATAAAAAGCTTACTTTTTCACTTTTGATCATGATGTCTTCTGTGGGCTTTTCATATACAGCCTTTATAGTATTGATGCCATTTTATTCTATACTTAATTTATTGATAGTTTTTTATCATGAAATTGTGTTGAATTTGGTCAATGCTTTTTCTATTAAATTGATCATGTGATTTTTGTTACTTATTCTGTTAATGTGGTGTATCACATTGATTGATTTTCCTATGTTGAAGCCTACTTGCTTAGCCAAAGGCCAGTCCCATTGTTTATGGTGTATCATCCTTTTAATGTGGTTCTGAATTCTGTTTCCTAATATTTGTAAGGATTTTTGCATTCATATTCATCAGGGATATTGGCCTGTAGTTTTCTTTTTTGTAACTTCTTTGTCTGACTTTGCTGTCAAAGCAATGCCTCAGATGAGTTTAGAAGTGTTTCTTCTTCTGTCTTTTACATGAGTTTAAACAAAACTGATATTAATTCTTTTCTGAAAGTTTGTTAGAATTTGTCTGTGCAGTCATCTGCTCCTGGTCCTGGTTCTTTTAGGGAGGTTTTTCATTACTCATTTAGTATCTCTCTCTCTTTTCATGTGTTAAGTGATTCCTATTTTTTCTTGACTCATTCTCAAGAGGTTTTATATTTCTGGGAATTTATCTATTTCTTTGAAGTTGGCCAATTTGTTGGCATATAATTGTTTATAATATTCCCATAAATTAAAAAAAATTCTGTGGCATCTGTTGTAATGTCTTTTCTATAATTTTTATTAGTCATACCTTTTTTCTTTCTTAGTCTATCTAAGAATTTGTTAATTTTGATTTTGTTTTCAAAAAAGCATCTACATTCAATTTTTTCTACTCATATTCTATTTTCTGGTTTATATATTTTCCTTCCTTCTACAAACTTTGGGCTTTGTTTTTCTTTTTCTAGTTCCTTGAGGCATAAATTTAGGTCATCCTCAAGTCTGTTCTCTACGTCTGCATCTTTATTCCTGCCCTGCCACCAGGTTCATCAGTACCTCTGTTTTAGATTCCATATATATGCATTAGCATACGGTATTTGAAGTGAGAGAGGAGCATTGACATATATACACTACAAAATGAAAAATAGGTAATTAGTGGGAAGCTGCTGCATAGCATGGGGAGACCAGCTTAATGCTTTGTGATGACCTAGAGGGGTGGGATAGGGAGGGTTGGAGGGAGGGTCAAGAGGGCGTGGATATGGGGATATATGTATAAATATAGGTGATTCAGTTTGTTGTCAGGTAGAAACTAACACAACATTGTAAAGCAATTATACTCCAATAAAATGAAAAAAAAATAAAGTTGGGTTATTTTAAAGTTTTCTTATTTTAATGCAGGTGTTTATTACTATAAAATTTCCCATTTTGCTGTATTCTACAAGATTTTCTGTGTTATAGTTTTATTTTTCACTTTCTCAAATATTTTCTAAATTATTTTATTATTTCTTCTTTGACCCAGTGGTTAAGATTTTGTTGTTTAATTTTAATGTTTTTATGAGTTTCCCAATTTTGTTATTGATTTCTACTTTGTTTTTCCATTGTGTTTAGAAAAGATACTTGGAATTATTTGCTTTCATTAATTTGTTAACACTTGTTTTGTTAACTAGTATGTAATCTAGCTTAGTGAATGATTCATAATCTCTTGAAAGTAATATGTATTCTACTGCCGGCTGGTAGAATGTTCTGTATATGTTTGTTAATTCCATTTGCTCTATAGTGTTGTTGAAGTCTGTTGTTTCCTTATTGATTCTGTATTTGGATGATCTGTCCATTACTGAGTGTAAAATACAGAAGTCTTCCACTATTATTGCATTACTGTTTATTTCTTCTTTCAAATTTTGAGTGTTTGCTCTACATATTTAGGGACTTTGATGTTGGGAGCATATCTATTTGTAATTACTGTATCTTCCTCTAGAATTGATCTTTTTATCATCCTGTAATGACCTTCTTTGTCCCTTGTGAGTTTTTGACTTAAAGTCTATTTTATCTGATAGAAGTACAACCATGTCAGCTCAGTTTTATTTTCATTGTTCATAGAATTTCTTGATCTATCCCTTCATTTTCAGAATATATTTGCTTTCTTTTGATAAAACAAGTTTTAATCAATAATTAAATAATATATACCAAGTCTGAAAAGAAGAAAATACAGTATAACTTGAAAAATTTGGACCCCCAATTACTTCAAAAGCAAATAGTACTATCAATCTATGTTGTTCTTTGTGTTTTTTTTTTTTTTTTT